>CABFWB010002354.1:11422-24118 GCA_902151455.1 Timema bartmani
TTTTTTTTTTTTTTTTTTTAAATAAACACAATTATTTTGTTATTTGGCAAATGCCACTTTTTCACACAATATAATTTTCAACATGATAGCACTAGCGAAAGCGCTATGCCAAGGCTGCTGTTTACTTATATAGTATCAAATGGATTTTAAAGTTATAAAACGAATCACAGAATAATTATATAAGTATTTTCATGAATATTTAGGTCTATTTTTGGGTGAGTGAGGGAAGGTAACATTAAAAATCACGATTTCTACTTTTACCCATTAAACTACATAAATTTCGATTTCGATAGATTGTTCTTTGTTTTCAGCCTTTAAAATATTTCATGCTAGGCCCAAGCAAGGATATTAACATGATATATGGACCTTGTAACAGGCAGTCATTTGCTCTAAACATAAATTGACAATTGAGTATTTCGATATTGCTATTTGTAAAAATTGAAAATAATGATATTGAGATATCAAGTTTGACATTACTAAACGTGATATGTTTTGTGCATATTTATATCTGATTTTTCTCTGATTATATTAATAGATAGTTAAATACACCATATGAACGAAAACTCTAGACAGTTTTATCCAAATTCTGTAATGTTACTGAATCATGGAACAGCGTGAAACACATCAAATCATAAAAACATAAAGAGGATTGTGTCTAAAATTTCGGGAAGTATCAAACGCCAGAAATCACTCTGTATAATACGGTCAAGAAGTAGGAGGATTTGTCATATTAATTTTCAAAAGACATGTGAGGAGGTAGTTTGATTACAATGTGCAAAAGTTGACTCACAGATTTCTTGTGACATACAACATTGTTCTAACCTATAAAAGAACGATCTTTAAGGATAATAATCCAGCCACAGTGGGAATGTTTTCATTTGAGAGTGTAAGAAAAGTTTATTTTACAATTAATTTGTAGTATAGAAATAAATAATAAATACAGTACTAATTTTGGAACAAGCTCATAATACACAATAACACCACTTTGATCTGGACTTAAGCAATAATTTTTTTAAATGTATACTAATTCTTTTCATGTTGACGTAAATAATATCACTTTCAGTATAAAATATCATCGCTTTTTGAGAAAAATAACACCACTCCCTAAAAATAACCTCGCCTTTTGCATGTTTCTACATATGAGCACTAGGAAAGCTGAGAGTAGATTGGGTGTGTTAATTTACTTAAAAAAAAAATTCATTTTCAGACATGAATAATTTTTTTAGTAATATTTTCTGGAAAAGCTTATTTTCAGTTTAATACAGTAAATATTAAGTCTAATTGAGAGTTACAATTTTTTATTTTCTCCAAAAAGAAGTAGGAATTAATGAGCTACCTAAGTTTGCTAAACAGTGAAATTGTTATTAAGAGTAGATGCATTAGTAATAAAAGTTTTTTTGTTTATAAAATTGTTTTTCTATATTAAACTTTGACATTATAGACTATTACACTACAACAACATGTATGGTATGGATTGCAACTCTCATAATTTTATTAATCACATTTAAAATGTTTAAAGAAGAGTTATATCTTCAATGTTTTTCAAGAACTAAAAGAGAATCCAAATCATAAGTTCCATTCAAAATGTCTCTATAAACTATATATTTGCTTTAATAAACATAATTTTTAGTATATTTGTTTGTTCAAAGGAAGTTTTCTTGTCTCGTTCTCGCATCTCAATGATTTTTCATATTTTTGTCATAATATTATCTCAAAGTGAAAATTTCATACCTATTTTTAAGATACTGATAGTATCTATCAAAAGTGACAGCTGCAAATCGCATGCCCTGATGTATGGATACATGAAAGTAGATCCAGTAACTTTTCTAGCAGTCAGATAAAATTGTTCTTATTACAATTTGACTAGAGTTTTCGAAGCCATATGGTGAAGTGGGAATTGACAAATATTTGAGTTTGAATAAAAGTTTTTGGAACCATACATAAACGATTGTAGTTAAGATTGAAGTGTAATACACATAAAAAATCAGTAAGAATCTAAAAGTAGTGTTATTTTTTTCAATCTTGAGTTACTAATAAAATGTAGAACCTTATAAGAATACACATAATAAAAAGATTGAACACCTATTCTTACTTATGGAATTCAGATTAAGGTTAAGATCATTATCTAACACACCCCCTTCATTCCCAAACAAAGCTTTTAGCTACCTGCTTCAGTGGCCGCATGTTCTAAGGCACAACTCTAGCAATAGACTGTAATAATGCTGTTAGCTGCAAGATTGGGTTTCGATCCAGTCGGGTGTACTGAGGGTGGTTTTCCCCACTCTCTCTACATGCATATGCAAGTACACTTCCTCTAAATTCAATCTTTATCATGCCTGACCCATTAGAGTAACTAGTACATAACCTTATAATCTGAATGGGTAGTAAGATGCGGTGCTAAAAATAATTTTTAGCTATGCCATTTCAAGTCTAGAACCTTAAAATGGCTATCGAAACATATTTAAAGTATATTGTAGTATTTTTGAATTCATAATACATGCGCAAAGTTAAACAAAGCTCAATCTTTTTGCAGAATTGATTACTTGTCCTTTTAATGCTGAGCTATTTTATTCTATTTTATTGTTTTAAATGCGATTTAATGATAACATTCCAAAAACAAAATTCCCTCACCATAGTAAGTTTATTCCCCTCTACCAAAGAAAATTGTAAACAATCTGTTTGAACTAACTGTCTTATAGCAGTTATATTGAGACATAATAATAATAAAAATAAAGAAGAAAAATAAACTATGCCAGAGAAAGCTCTATATCTTCTTTTTATTAACCAATGGTGCAATCTTGAGTCTACTGCATTAAGGTTTTCAAAGGCTATTTATTTAGGGGAAAATAAGCAGCCTATTTCGGGTCAATATGGTGCTATTAAATAGTACTAAAATGATAAAATTCCACTTTGCTTTGCTGGGAAATTTCTTAAAGTAGCCAGCTTCCCCCACCCCCTCCCATCCCCCCTCCCATCCCCCCCATACTTTTGAGATGAACAAGATTTTTTTTCTCTCTCTTTTTAGTATAGAATTCTCGAGTCTTGCACATTCCTAAAATAAAATGCATTAAGCAAAATAGTATATGTAATTTAATAAGCATGATAGAATTTACTGTATAAAATGAAGCACAAATAAAATAAAAATACCAACACATATTTACAAACACTTTAATATTTTGGTGTGTTTGCAAATATGTTAGTGTTTTTACTTTCATTTGTGCTTCATTTTTCTACAATTCTATCATATTTATTTAATTACATATTATAGTTAAATATAAATAAAGTCACGACAATTCATATTAAGAAGGTTGTTGTTTGCTTATAAAATAAGTTTTTATCATAAGTATATATGTGAAAATTGGAAAACTACTGGTAAACAATGTTCTACGGATCATATTGATGGGGTTGTAGATCCAGGTTATGAAAGATGACCAGCGCAACCGATCTGGAGTGTTTGTGACCAATCAGAAGGGTCTTGTCCCACCTCTGGTTACCACCAACTTCATAACTCAGGACCAAGGCAACGCCAGTCCTCGTTTTATCCGCAGCACCATGTATAATGTGCCGGCCACTATCGACATGATGAAACAGGTGAGCTCCTCTAGTATAGTGTTGCACTCTTCTGCAAGTCTGTGCAAAGCTTCAAGGCGGTGAAATCAAATCTAAACAAGATTCAGAATCCATTTGAAATTTTATTATTATTATTATCATCATCATCATCATCATCATCATCATTATTAATATTATTATGTGAGTGATAGGGAAGAAAACCATCTTGAAAGAGTATTCAGCTTAGGCTTTGATAGCAAACAAATAAATGTATCTTTTCGTTTCATCATACACTGCTTACACTTTCAACTTATTATCTTTTGAACAATTAACCATTATTTTTAATTGTTGGACATATTCATTCTTCATAATAGAAATTAATTACTTATCAATGCATTTAATTCAGTAGCGTCTCGTGACCAAAATTCTTAGGCAAGCTGGAAAGGGGGTTTGGAGGAGGTCCAGGGACCCCCCTCCGGAATTTTTTTTTTAATATTATATGATTCAAGAAGCTATTTAGAGGTGTTTTTTTATGATAATTATGGGTTTGAGCTTTCTTCTGTTCCATGATTTACATAAAGGACACTAGAATTTATATAGCGCATATCCAAGAGGGTATGGGGGAAGAATGTATCTTTCCCTCCTTTATTTTAACAAGCGAGGAAAAATTCCCCCTCTGTCTTCCATCCCATTTCCGCCTCTTATAAAGCTGACATTTTTATATTTATATTTAAATGCGAACCAACTATATTGTGTGTTAATTAATATCGTTAAATATACTTATAAGTAATAAAAACATATATATTTTTTTAAATTTGGCGTATATTGCAACCTTCATCATATTTGGTGCATTTGATTATTTTTATATATTAAATGCATTTTTATATATTAAATGCATTTTTATATATTAAATGCATTTTTATATATGAATATCAATGATATTTTATCCCACATATTTTTTTCTAGTGTTTGTAAATCAAATCCAGCCTCCTCTCCTTTTTTTATGAACTCTGCTATGGCTCTTTCATGGAAGTCTGCTCCTGGTTTCTTGAAAGTAGTGCCAAACCAGAAAGTCTCTTTTGTCTCATAGTATTTCTGAAATATGTTTTTACTCTTTTTAATGTTAAAAATTATATCTCAACTGATGATGTTTTGCCGGGGTCATTGCCACAAGTTCACACAGTTTTTTAAACTCCTTTAAAAGCACCTACTGCAACAACTCCATAAAAGATGTGTAGGCACGAGCCGGGGTCAGTAATTTGTCAATTTCTCCCCTTTCATGCAAAACTCTACTAATTTTATTCCCACCCCTTAAATTTATACTTTATTCATTTTTCTGTTTTGAAAGGGGAAGGGAGGGGTTTATGATGTTATCTTTCAGTTTCTTCCGTTCTAGTCGACAACCTTCGGGCATTGCTTTGGTTTTTGAAAAGTCAAAACTTTGTTGCTTGCATTAACTACCAATCTCCCACCGTTCTTCCCCTTCTCCCCCTCCTAAATGAATGACGTAACAAATAAGAACTACACTAGGTACTATGGGGTGAAAGACTGAAAAATATAGACTTTCAACCACCACATAATGGACTAGTGCACGTCTTGCATACATTTTACGGTCACTGGCATGTGCGGGAAAATTCCATTCAAACACATTGGTACTTGAAGAATATTTTTCAAACATTAAATAAAATAAAATAATTGTTTTCAAACAAAGGCAAGCAGTGTTTGACTCGCTTGCCCTGATGCGACGCCACTGATTTTATTCAACCTTAATCTTTCTCGAACCATATTTAAATATGAAATAAGTGTAATTATACATTTTTTATGTGCTGTACATGGATGCTGCTCTTATGCTGAGCTTTTAGACCAACCCAACAGGCCTAATACGCTGCAGGCGCTAACTACTCCCGACACGTAATAAAAGATTGCAGTGAAGATAATGTCTTAACGGTTAGACATACAAGAAAAATACAAGTTGCCTTTTTTGTAGTTATACTAAATACAAACAATTTTTATCTCAAACACTTTTTTATTGGGGTACTTTTTCAAATATATTGAGGAAAAATCTATTTTTAAATACATAAAAAAAGCAGTTTTTTCAACAAATAAATGTTTATTTTTCATATAAAGCTAATCCTTAGACATCGCTCTCATATATATATATTCTTGGCCGACACATAAAACTATAAAAAAATGTTGATAACAAGTGGCCCCTCTAGTGGTACCTTTATTCAAACTCTCTCAACAAAAACCAAATTGTTTCATGTAAAACCATGTTTATTTCATAGAAAGCTACTCCTTAGGCATTGCTATTACATATTTTTTTGCTCTACACATAAAACTGTACAAGAAAAATATAGTCAGCATTTGTCACCCCAGGTGATATCAAAAAGTTGATTGGCTCATGGACTAAGTAAGTATCTTGTATCTTATTTGCGCATATATTTTCCTGATTCAAGAATTATGTTTCTTAATTGCTACTAAATACATCTATTGACTGGAATGTTGTTTTGGAATAGACTGCTGTTCCGTTTGGTCTGGTGGTGAGTCCCCTGGCGAGGCCAGCCGAGAAAGAGTTCCCTCCACCCATTGTCCAGATGGGAGATCTAGGGCCTGTCCGGTGTAACCGCTGTAAGGCATATATGTGTCCCTTCATGCAGTTCATGGACGGTGGGCGAAGATTTCACTGTCTTTTCTGCAAGGCTGCTACTGAAGGTGTCCTGTCTATTTATCTTTCTCTAAAAAATAATTTTACCTATATTTATATTTTGGATTTGTTCATTGATTTACTGATGTGTATGGGAAGGGCAGGCTATAATGGTTCAACTCAATATGATTTCTCACTCAAACTACTCTTAGTTTAATGATAACTATATTTTCCAAACAAATACTAATTTATAGATAATTCTTTAAAGAAGATTTTCCTCTGTTGATAAATATATTGTGTTGACCTGAATTTGGGCCTCACTTTAAACATATGATCACTTTGACAGTAAATAGTTATTAATGTGTGAAAATTAATCCCCATTGAAAGTTAAGTAAACTCATTGTTAAGCAGTATATATTAAAATATATAATTACATTCAGTCCTCAAAGATACAACATTTATATTTTATTACTGTGGACTCACACATTCACCAAAAAACTATAGTAGAACTGAAATGTGGCTACATGGCTTGCACTAAAATAACCACAAGCTCTAAAATAAACACAAAAAATCTGAGCAAACTATGAAGCTTGCTCAGCACTACTTGAAACAATCTAGGGTTTGGCCACATTTCTTCATAAAATCAGTGTGAAATAATCAATTGAATTTCAAAATGAGACACAGACAACTGTGTCTACTATTGGGACATAATTTTAACTACTTGTTAATTAAAAAGTGTGTGTGTCATTCTCATTTTGGATTGATTTGTTTCACTACACAACACAATAATTAGAAAACATCCATCGTGACATTAATCTAAAATATCTGTTTATTCATTAGAAAATTAAATATATTGATGACCAGCTTTTTTAAGATAGTGTTGTAAAGAATTATGAGTAAACATACATTTCCGCTTTGCATGTGAATCAAACTTTATCCCAGGGTGCGACTATAGGCAACATTAAGATTTTATAAAGACTGTTTTGCAATTTTTGGATCAATACGGTAGATTGTATGCATACAAGAAAGACAGAGGGAAAGTGCACACACTAAATAGCTACACTATATTCATCTCCTTGGAATTTCCTCTTTTGCTCTAAATGTCTATCTCTATCCTTTACGTGTGTCTAGTCATGGCTTACCATTTCTCATTGTTTGTTTCCAACCTGCTTTGTTGGCCTCATGGTCTAAGTCGTTACTCTCGCAATAGATTGGATTGTCTATGGCGGGAACATCAGGGTTTAAATCCTCGTTTGGTATAATGAGGGCGGTTTCCCACTTTCTCTCTACATAAATGTGGGTACACTTCCTGTAAATTAATCCTTCCTCATCCCACATTAACATAGTTAGTACATATGTGTGTAACCCAAATGAGAGTAGATGCTGTGCTAGAAAAGGCGGGGATGTACTAAATGGTTTGCACTTCCTCTCAGCATGTGTTGCATGAAGGGTCAGGTGGAAGGGACCAATTTTTTAAGAAGCAGAAGTCCTGGGATAGCATTGTTATGTGTGAACTCTGCTTCTATTTCCCTTGTGCTTGCTTATCCCTTTCACTTGTATCTTCTATACTTAAAATTAATTTATTAGTATGAATTGTATTCTATTTATAATTTAATTCAATATTATTTTAATTCCTTCGCAAAGATATAGGTATTGTTTGTTCAAGGTAAGTTTGGCCATTTCTAGATTTCAAAAATATGGTAAAACAGCTCCATAGTCATCTACTTCACAAATATGTTCTGTCAAAAATAGGTGTAAGTCAACACCGCTTGTTTAAGTGTAAAGTAGAGGGAGTCAAGATATTTTTTAAGTAATCTACCAGCTGCTAAATGGTATAATGATTTCAACCTATTGTTAGACTTGAAGTAAAGTTGTATGCCTTTTGCAGTTCCAGCCGAGTATTTCCAACATTTGGACCATACGGGCCAACGTGTGGACAGATATGAGCGACCAGAACTCGTATTGGGAACATATGAGTTTATAGCTACTAAAGATTATTGCAGGGTGAGTTTCTGCAGTCAAAATTATGTTTTACCATCGTAATAGTATTGCAGGGTGAATTTCTATGGTGGAAAATAATTTTTAACTAAAGATGTGCTAAAACTACTTTCAATTCAAGATGATATCGAGACATGAATAAGAAAATATACTGAGACACAAAAACGAGATGAGAAAGCATCCTTTGAAAATACAAAAATGTAAATTATGTTTACAAACGTAAATGGACGCTAAAGGTATTTTGAAATTTGGGCTGGCGCTTTCTTTAGATTATCTTAAAAGTTCTCTCAATTCAAACACTTAGGAAATAACTCATACACATTTTAAATGTAATTTATAAAATAGTGATAGTTGAAATTTATATCATTTATAGTTTAATAGTCTAACATGTTATAATGTCAAAGTTTGGTATTGAACAACAATATCTATAACTAAAACCGTTCTTAATGAAGGCTGTTTTTTGTGAAATAGTTAAGTATATTTTCGGGTCTTCACTGTATTATCAGAAATTAGAAACACTCAATTTGGTTTGTAAATTTCTTAGGATACCTAGTTTTTTTTTTTTTAGAATTATATTTAATTAACAAGATTGAGAGATTTTTCCTTGTTTCAATAGAGATAGAGGGATTAGTCTCCTGTACATCCCTATTTTTAAACACTTAAAGAGTATTGTAGAATTAGTTTCTGCAGTGAAAGTTAGTTTTTAAACACTGATGAATATTGCAGTGCTAGTTACTGCAGTGATAACAGTTTTTAATCATGAAAGATAATCAATCGCAAGTTATATTTATTAGAGCATCTCATGAGTTTTTAAGCACAGGCATGTAAGAGGCATATATATATATATATATATATATATATATATATATATAAAAATATATATANTGTCCACTGTTTATTGGTGACCTGGCGGTCTAGGGGTAATGTGTCAGACTTCTGTGCTGGGAGTCCGGGGCTTAATCCTCGGTTCCGGCACAGATTTATATGATTGTCAAACCCTTCCTTCACCTCTGACAAGAAGTGTATTAATCACAATTTGTGAATGTGAGGAATTCCAGGCCTCCATCGTGGTTCGGATCCTACGTTAAACTGTAGGTCCTCCATTTCATCTCACAATCTACAATCTACCATTACACATTAGCATAAGTGCGTATAATCCAACAGGTAGTAAGGCGCAGTTCTGATAATAATAATCCACTGTGTATTTATGCTTAGAACAACACATTCCCCCAACCACCAGCTGTGGTGTTCCTACTCGATGTTTCATACAACAATGTCAAGTCTGGCATGGTCCACCTGCTGTGCTCACACATCAAGGACATTATCAAGCTACTTCCCAGAGACGAAGGAGCCGACAAATCCACCATGAAAGTTGGCTTTATCACCTACAACAACACTGTGCATTTTTATAACATTAAGGTGAGTTCTGCACACAACAACTATACACCCTCATCTGAAAATCTACTTGATCAGGGTGTAAGATGTAAACAACTTTGGCGCTTTTTTTATGCCAAAAGCAAACTCCCTCAAACTAAAGTCCGCAGATTCAAAACTTGCCAGACTAAAGAGTTTCAACCTGTATTAAATGTTCAGTAAAAACACTTTACTTAACATCTATTACTGTTTCCAGCCTGTGGGCTTTGTCAGTTTTTTATTCAAGCCATTTTCCGCTACCGGTTTACTAAGCCTCTCATAGCTTCATGTGGCTTATAATCTATCTTAACTTCTTAAGACCAGGACGGGCACAATATTCAAACCCCGGCTGTTAATTTATCATTGTGAAAGGGTAACCCCATATTTTCATCAATGATAAATTTTCGGCCAAGCTGGGAATCGGATCTGGGAGCCTTAGCTCAGTAGGCATACACGCTACCGAATGAGCTAAGGTGTCAGACCAGTAAAAACACTTAAGTAATTAATAGAAGCAACAAAATATCAGGGAAAGTTTCCAACAAAATTTGTTCTAGAATTATGAATTGTAAGTTTCAGAAAGCCTAAAAATTTTACAAGAAAACATATACATTATCTTAGCATTAAAATTAAAATCTAAAGTGGTATGTACAGCCTTAGGTTAAATAATTAAATTTACCTTTAAATTTAATATTAAAAAGGCTGTGTATGTCATTTATACATAATTTTATATGTATTTGAATTTTGAAAAACTTATTACAATTCAACTTTGTAAACATAGGCTTAGTAAAACTAGTTTTTGTAAATTAATATATTTTAATCTCTAAATCCAAATATTACTCTGAATGGTAAAATTCTATTGGTTGCATTTGTTGTAGGGTGTGCTAGCTCAACCCCAAATGATGGTGGTGGGGGATGTTCAAGACATGTTCATGCCACTGCTTGAAGGTTTCCTGTGTGACCCAGTTGAGTCTGAAGCTGTCATTGACAGTTTGATGGAGCAGATTCCTGCCATGTTCGCTGACACCAGGGAAACAGAAACTATACTAGCGCCAGCGATACAAGCTGGCCTAGAGGCTCTCAAGGTTGGTATTGTAAACATATTTATTTGCTGGTGTGCCAATATTCAAAAGTTCAAATTTAGTTGAAAAATCATTTCCTGAAATATTCATGTTGGATCCTCCACCAGTAAATTCTAAAATGTATAGTTATTTTCGCATTTTCAAATATCTAAAATAGATATTGATTAGCCCTGTGTGAGATCTTAAACTCTAGGAAAAAAATTAGTAAATTGGATGATCCCAAAACTCGGGTGAAAAAAATTATTTCCCGGTATTTTTTGAGAAATAATAAATATAAGAAGTTTACAATTAAGGACCATTTATTAATATCATGTTTTTATTTAATGTGCATTAATTATATTATCAACTTATTAAAGTTAAAATTAACTTTATCTTTCGTTAAATAGACGCGTACGGTAGGTGCACTAAACTTCATTTTCTTTTATTTTACAACTACCTACATTTTCTTTTATTTTACAACTACCTAGTCAACACAACTGAGCACCACTATATGACATAACCACATTACATATAATTAAAAGTAATATTTATCCATGAATAGATTTAAGCCATTAAAACATATGTTTAGCATATAAATGAGCCAGTGTGCCAGGTTACCTCTTATGATTTAGTTATTAAACATTCACAAAAAGCGTTAATGGACTCTAAAAATATTAGTTTACCCAACTATTATTAGCTATGATACAAAAGCAAATGGATGCCATTCCAAATCATATTATTAATGCAGTAGACTTGTCTTTATGAAAATAAGTCTGTGAAGGTTTATTTTGTCATAATTTATATAATAAGACAGTGTAGAAACACTGTACAGTGATGTAAAGTAATTGATAGTGAAGGAAGCCAACCTGAAAGGATAGTTAGGTTAGGCCTTGATAGAAAAACACACTTCTCTCTTTGTTTCTTTTCTTCTTTTCTGCTTAAGCTATACACTCTTATGATTCACACATTGTAAATTTTTGAAAATATTTCTTTATCATTTGAAAAGACACATTGAAAAAACACAAAGCACAAACAAAGACATGCTATTGAACTACATCATACTACATAGTAGTTCACTAACATATATTTCTTTGTGTTTTGTACGTCTTCAATGTGTCTCTTCAAATGATAAAGGAATATCTCCGAAAATTTACAATATGTGAAGTGTAATAGTGAAACAATTTAAGAAGAAAAGGCATGAAGAGAGAAGTGTGTTTTTCTATCCAGGCCTAACCTAACTTTTCTTTCAAGTTGGCTTCCTTCACTATCAATTACTTTACATCACTGTACAGTGTTTCTACACTGCCTTGTTATACATTTTCAAGCCATCAGGCACTTTTTCAATATTTTTTTCTAAACATATGTTTTTCTGTCTTAAATCTATTTAGGAATGAATATTACCATCAATTATAATATGTAGCATAGTGTGGCTATGTTATTTAATGGTGCTGGGTTGTGTTGACAATGACAGGCCTAGCAAACCGATAGCGAAAAATATATGGCTTGAATAAAACAACTGACCCAGATCACAGGCTGGAAAAAGTAATAGATGTAAAAGTGGTGTTGGCTAGGTAGTTCTAGAATAAAAGCAACTGAAGCTTCGGGTATCCGTCTTCTTAACGGAATATAAGGTTAATTTAACATTTATTAAATTAATGATATCCTTAATGAACATTATATACAAATGTGACATTGATAAATGGTACTTTTATTGAATTTTTCTTGAAAAGCCCTAGTAAAAAAAAAATCCCACCCGAGTTTAGGGAACATTCAGTTTCCCTAATTTTTCCTTGAAGTTTGAGATCCTGCCCAGGTCTAGTTTAGCATAATATAATATAATGATAAAAGTTGCTTTTAAAAATCAAATTATGCACAAAATATACCTTCACCACTCATATTTGCATCAAGATACGTCCATTACATCAATGTTATTAGTTGGAATGCCATACACTTGCTTTTGTATCTAAGAGGGTAATAGTTGGATAAACTAATATTTTTTGGAGTCCAACAGCTCACCCCCACCAGATGTGTATA
>CABFWB010002354.1:24186-37783 GCA_902151455.1 Timema bartmani
TTTTTTATTAATTTTTTTTAGCAGAGCTTGGTAACTAAAACTCAAGAGATAACCAGGCACAATGGCTCAGTTGAAAAATGTTTTTGTTATTCTCATGGAAAAGATGGTGGCTCACTTTTTTTATCTGTTCAGATTAGTTCGAATATCTTGATGTTTTAATGTGTTAGTAGCTATTAAAATTCATGCTATAAATTTTTTATATAAGAATTTATTTAGTCAATCTTAAAAGCTAATTTTAGAATTTATTTAACTTGATACCAAAAATGCTTAGTTAAAACTAAACTATATTATAATGGTTTCATTAGGCCTAGGTTTTTTATTTTACCTTAAATCAAAACCTTAATCAACACTACTAGGTAAAATATTGTTTAGTTTTTATTTGAAAAACTAAGGCTTTAAAATTAAATTAATATAAAAACTTCTAGTTCTAGTAATATGTTTCCCTTTGAAAATTCCTAAAAGATTACAGAATTTAAATATATTTTTCAGACCTGCAACTGCAACCAAAGCAGATATTTTGTCGCTTTTTTTTTACAATTTGATTCAAAAATAGTTTTGACACCTACCACTACATCTAGCATAGTTGAAAATAGAAATTATATCCCTTTTTGATCACATTGCCACAAGTTTCTTGTTTTATCATCAAATCATTTTTATTGGAATGAATGGTACATGACATAGAAAAAACAAAAAATAAACATAAGCCTAAATCAGGAAATTATTTAAACATTTTTATTGTGTTTCTCAGTTTGCTCTCGCGGGAAATTGCAATTTCCGGCCCGAAAATCACCCCAAGTCAAAATGTAATTCCCACACAGGCCTACATATAATTATTTATTTATTTTTTACTGTAAAATTCTGGGCAACCCACATCACAATATTCTTATTATAAAGGTGGAGACATCATCCAAAACTAATTATTATTTAAAATATGGTTGGGCCATTGATAAAGTGATTATTATTTTAACTAACTTTAAAATCTTCATTTAAACCTGTATAACAAAACTCACTATCTTGAACAAAATAACTATGACATAACTAAACATTTATTTTATTTTTTGTTTGTTGCTACTGCATATATAATCGTTTTAATTTTTAAAAGAAAATAAACCAAACCATTTGTATCAAAGATCAACCTGATTGGCTCAGCTCTAATCAAAAACAGTTTCTGTTAATTCTTTTTGGTAAATATATTCTTTACTTTAGAAGATAGTTTTACACATGAAAGAAGGTACTGGGAATAAATCCAGAAAAATTAATAGAAACCTCACCGGCTTTATTGTTGGTGCTTTTGTGCATCTTGATGGTCTGGCGAGCTGAATTATGAATGTTATTGTCCGATGTAGAGGTGTGCGAGTAGGCACTTTTGAATAAATACACAGTTTTATTCAAGTGCGAGTAAAAGAGAGTAGTATTTGTAGTAGAAATATTTCAAGTTGAATTTTTTCTCTTAAACATCCATGCATAAATCATAAATACAAACTGTATTTTAAAATAATATTGCGCGCACGCGTGTGTGTGTGTGTATGTGTGCTTGCGTGCATACGTGCATGCCTAAACAAATTCAAGTTTTTAAATCGGACCAAAGGTATTATTGAGGTACTCTCTTTGTTATGAAATAGTATCTTTGAATTAAATCAAACTAATTTAACTCGTAACTGTCCCGATAAAGTGTAAGATTTCGAGTACACAGGTTTTTCAATTTTTTTTTTAATTGTATAATTTAAACAGTTACTAAAATACAACTTGAACTAAAAATTTTCAAGTACCCACATACCCCTGATAAAAAGTAACAAGTTGTGTTGATAACAGTGATGTGGTTTTGTTAGGCTTCCAACTGCGCTGGCAAACTGTTAGTGTTCCACTCTTCACTCCCCATTGCCGAGGCTCCAGGAAAGCTCAAGAACAGAGACGACAGGAAACTTCTCGGCACAGAAAAGGAGAAGACAGTTCTTGGTAAGTTTTAGCCAGCTCATCATGTGCTTTTAAAACAACTTAGAGCTTCATGGTTCACCACATTTCTTCACATATTAATATAACAAATAGTTTGACTAAAATAAAAATTAACTCTAGGTTATCTTGCTTTTCCATATATTTTTTATTTATTTTTATTCTTTATATTTGTCTTGATTTTCAAATATTAAGGGCTGGGTCAAATCCTTTATTTTACAAATCCAAATCTGCAATTTATTTTTGAATCTCAATCTGAATCTGCAATTTACCTTTAAATCCGGATCCAAATCTTAGAAAATATTATGAACATAAGAGGAAATATAAATATAATAGAATAATAGAAAATAGAAATAGTAACTAAATGTTAACATTATTTCTTATAATCAATTCATTATAACATTCATACATTCAGTTAAGTGTTATATTACTGCTCTGGGATCTAGTTGTTAAGTTCATCCTATAATTATATAGAGATGGGTCGAATCCACTATTTCTCAAATCCTAATCTACATTTTATTTTTTAATCTTGAATCCGAATCCTAGCAAATTGTTAGACATTTTAATGATTTAAAAAAAAGACTTACATTACACAATATAGGCCTAGACTGTAAATTAAGATTTATTTGAATCATGCTTTCAATTTTAATCAACCCCAACCACCCCTCACAAAATACTGGTTAAAATCTAGCCAAATTAAACACTCTAGACTCATATTATTGCTTAGAAATCAAATCAATCAAAATTTGAGTGTCTTTTAGCTATTTTTAAAAGTGTATTGAATGAGTTAAGTTTCTAAAAAAAACATAGGAAATATACAAACAAATTAGGCCTAGCTACCTTTTGATCAACTTTAACCATCATTGAAGTATTATAATTTATTTTAATAAGAAAGCAAAAGTAAAAATACAAACAGACTAAATCAACATCCTTAATAATAATTAAACATACTTTTGGAAATAGTGAACTCAATAATGCCTAAGTATGTATTATTATTATTATTATTTTCATTTATATCTACTATCTATCTTCGCATAGAAAACTAGAAATATATTTGATTCTTGCGATATATCGATCTCTGGGAATACATTCTACTTAAAACACGAACATATTTTCGACTCTTGCAATATGTTCATTCCTATTTTATTAGGCAGGACTATGTTTGGATATATTTACAATTACTTCAAAAACATATTTAAAAAAAACTATTAGTTAAAATCGATTTAAAAACAAATTATGAATTACCAAGTCGTTATTTGACTCTTAAAACTTGATAGCACTTACTAAGTGATCGTACTACCTGAATTAATTCCAAACAAACAATCGCTATACAATACATAGTCTGGTAGGCGTAAATAAACAGTTTTATCGGTGTCTAACTTTTGACAGTATTTATTTTTCATGAAACCCAACAAAATATCTAACCTAAGGATCGTATGAAATAAATTGGGGTGCTTTGCTTAGTTGTAGATAATTAAAACCAGTTGGGTAGTAAGAATTAACAGTCATGTTTATTTAATCATCACTCTGGCCGCTGGAAAGTAAACATATACATCATGGTGGCTGACTTTATATTGTGTGTAATGTGTTCTTATTTCTCTTTAAAAAAATCCGTAGTTTGTTTTATTTATTTCGAGTTTATTTGTAATTCTAGTTTTGATTTTCAATCTTTGAAGATATTTATTATGTTCATTAAAATAGTTACAAGATTGTTTGTGAGGTGAAAGTTTCAAAAGTGACCATGCGCTGAAACGGTCAAGTCCAAGTTCCCCATAGAGGTGGGAGGGTAGGGTATTAGGCACGTTGGATTTTCTACACCTAACAATTATTATTAAAAAAAAAATTCATGTTCATCTCTTTTGTCCGACAAAATAATGACTACGGATTAAGTTGTGCTTTTCAAGTAGGCCTAACTTAATAATTTTTGAATTCAAAATATTATACTATATTTATGAGGTGAAAGATTCAACCATTGAATCCAATAAAACACAGAATCCTCGAATCTAATACTTGTCAGGATTCCGGGGATTCGAAGATTTGAGTGGCCCATCTCTAATTATAATTGATTCTGAGCCACCAATAAGCAGTATTAGAGCTATAGAACAAATTTAACAAGAAAAATTATAATTAAGGATTTGCGTCTCTAATCCAAAATTTTCTCAAATCCTCAAATATCCTCAAGGATTCAAGGGCCCATCTTTCTTAAATATAAAATAAATTGAGACATCTAAAGCTATCCCAAATACTCAAATCAACATAACTAAGAGGCCAAGAAATACCTGCAAGGATGTTCTGTTTCATAGAGCCCAAGTAAATAACTCTTAAAGATTAAAGTGAAATTTTATGGTTTAGTATTTACATATATTTTTTATCAAATTAATTATATAGAATTATAAACAAAATTGAGTAAAAATAAAAGTAAAAACACATATATATATTTACAAACACGTCACTGCCATGTGGCATCTTCTTCAAAAGGTATCAGATGGAATAGGCCTCAGTAATGCCAACTTTGTTGTTGAAAGATGAAAATTTCTCTGGCTGACTTAAACATTCTCTTTAAGTTGTGATGTTATATGTGGATGGCAGGAGGTGTAAATGTTGCAACAGATTTTAAATTTGGTCTAGTTAAGTTAAATACAGTCGAACTTGGCTATAACGGCCTCGGTTATTCCGTCAACTCGGGTGTAGCGTCATTTTTTCAGCAGTCCGGTCAAACTGTAATATATTAACGTTATAAAAACCTCTGTTTTAGTGTCACTTTCACTCAGCTGTAGCTTCAAAAACTTCTTGAATATTTTACTTTAAATTGTATTTAACTGCACATATGCGTTAAAAAAAACTGAAAAAAAAAGTTGCCATGTCCTACAGAGGTATATTTTATAGCAAGCTGGGAGTGTACTGGACATATAATGCACTGGTCTAATAATAGACTAAATAGTAAAATCAAGTCAGGGAGAGGGTTGCGGGAATCGTTAGCTCTTCAAGGTCAAAATGAAGAGAGGACTAACCCTCCTTCATTGTCACTGAGCTGACTGGAACTGTCTTTTGTGCGCATCTAAGCTCAAAGCCAAGGTTTTTTTTCGTGTTTTAAAAGTTCAACGTTAGTTTTGGTAGTCATTGTATAATAATTTGGTAGTCATTATACGTACATTCAGAGAAACGTCTGCCGATGTGTTGAATTCAGTGCTAAACAACATGACAGAAAGAATTTATTTTACAGAAAGGAGGGTTTAAAAGAAAATTACAAATGACTACTGGGAACAGGCCTAAATGTAAGTTATGTAAATACAGTAATTTTTTTTAATATTCTTCATTTATAAATTAAATACAATTTTAAATTTGTGAAATGTCCTTCCTTACAAGCTATTAAAAGTGTTTTGTTGGTACCTCTTTTATAACGTCCCACTGACAGAACATCAAAATTTGTTTCACCCTTTCAATGACGCTATAACCAAGTTTGACTGTATTGGTTAACTACCTCATATATTTAACTTTGTTGCAACACTAACAAGACAATTAGAACTTTAAGGTTAAGTCAAGAAAATCTAATTCACTCACTAGAAAGTGGCTTTATTAAGTCAGAGCAAAATGTAAAATTGGGTCATGTTGTTTGAATTTACAGATGTTTTGGAGCTAAATATTGAGGTTATTAGTAATAGAATTCAATTTTTAGTAAGGTTGACAAATTGTGTTAATTTAGCATGAAAAAACATAAATATATTATGTAAAATAATAATAATAATAATATAAGCACTATAATTTGAATCATAAATGAAAAAACTTTTAGGTAATAATAACTACAATTTATAATGTCTTATGATGACAAATATTATACAATCATTGAAATTATAACTAACATCTAAAAAGTTTGAAACATATTAAAAATTGTGGACTTTTGAGTCAAATTGCATTAAAACAGTGTTATGATAATCATATAATACAAGTTTACATCATCTTATCATAACACTGTTTTAATGCAATTTGACTCAAAAGTCCACAAGTTTTAATACGTTTCAAACGTTTTGGATGTTTGTTATAATTTCAATGATTGTATAATATTTGTCATCATAAGACATTATAAATTTTAATTATTATTACCAAAAAGTTTTTTCATTTATGATTCAAATTATAGTGCCTATATTATTATATTACATCATATATCTATGTTTTTTCATGCTAAATTAACACAATTTGTCAACCTTACTAAAAATTGAATTCTATTAATAATAATCATCTTAACTGTTCCTTATTAACTATTAAAATGTTTTTCATAAATATTGAGGTATTAAAATATTGGTTTTCATTTTTAATTCTTTCACTTCGATTCATCGAATGAGTTCATTCATTTTATCCTTGAAGCTGTTTACATGGTGTATTTTTGTCTGTAGCCTTGGAATATGACATTCCATATCTCAATACCTTTGATTATAACAGGCACAGAATCTTTATTAAAAATATATTAATCTATTTTAGACACATTGTGGGATTTGCATAAAATCTTATTGATGTTTTTTTTCTAGTATGGTTTGATTCGAGCTCTCAAATCAAATAGTATAAAATACATATATCCTATATTATCGAAGCTTTGCAAACCTCTAGCTATTTAACATTATCATTATTTCATATATAAAATGAAATAATTTGCTTTAATTAATTTGATTTTTCATATTTTGAACCAGTTTATTTTCTGGCCGATATTGTCAACTTTCAGGTTTACAATCATCTTTAAATGTGAATTGTGTTTCATTGCCCCAAATGAGCATGTAACACAATCTCAGGCAAGAATTTGTTAATGATCCGGTGTGTTTGTTGTGTTTCAGTGCCCCAGGTGAACACGTACAATAACCTCGGCCAAGAATGTGTTGGAGCGGGAGTTGGTGTGGATCTGTTCATGTTCAACAACTCTTATATTGATCTGGCGACTATAGGCCAAGTGGCTCGTCTCACAGGAGGAGAGGTCTACAAATACACATACTTCCAGGTTGGTGATTGTGAGACCTTGCACACTCGATAATATTCAATCAAGGACTCATCTCACAGAATGTGTGATAGATATCTAGCTAATATTGGTTGTGAAGCTACCTTTAGAGAATGTCTGATATCTAGCTAATACTGGCCAAGGAGTTACTTTAGATAATGTCTGATATCTAGCTAATACTGGCCAAGGAGTTACTTTAGATAATGTTTGATATCTAGCTAATACTGGCCAAGGAGTTACTTTAGATAATGTGTGATATTTAGCTAATGTTGGCTGTAGCGCTACCTTAGAGAATTTGTGATAGCTAGCCAATATTGGCTAAGGAACTAACTTAGGGAATGTTTGATATCTAATATTGGCTTAGGAGCTACCTGAGGGATTGTGTGATATCTGACTAATATTGGCTAAGGAGCTATCTGAGGGAATGTGTGATATCAGACTAATATTGGCTAAGGAGCTACCTTAGGGAATGTTTGATATCTGACTAATATTGGCTAAGGAGCTACCTTAGAGAATGTGTTATATTTAGCAAATATTTGCTATAGAGCTACTTTAAAGAATTCAAGGTGGGGTTTTAGGGAACACCAGTTAAAATCAGAGTCTTTGCAGTTTTTATAGCAAAATAGATTTTTGACCAAAATAAACCAATTATTGCTTCTATACAAACATAAAGCTTAATTTTCTTCACATGGTGATATCAACCATCGTTGAATATCTATCTTGAGCATAGCAGCATTAGATGATAAACTTATTAAATGAAGAGAAAAAGTTATCATTAAATCCTTTGACAGATATTCAACAACTGTTGAGGTCATCATGTTGTTGCTGCTCTCCTAGCTATACTCGTAGTCTTGTGGTTAGGTTTGTTACAAGCATACTTTGGTAACTAGGTGGGGGATGGATGGAATGGGTGGTGGGGTGATTGTTGTATAGTGAAGGTTCATTCTACAATTCGTGGTCTTGCTGGAGAATTGTGGCAAAGTCTGAATTCATGGACTCCCAAGGAATGAGAGTGAAGTAAATCAAGATTTCAAGAGTGAAGTGATATGTCTTTAGTTCCAGGGACCAATCCGTAGATTGAGGAGGAGGGGGTAGTCTTGGATAGACAGGGTGGTTTGACACATTTGGATGAGAGTGGGGTGAATTTTCTTTAGCACAGGCTGGATTGAGATGTGGAGCTTGATGGTAATGTGGTTTGGGGCAATACAAGGTAATAAGTTGAGGAAGCAGTAAAGAATTTGAGCTGGAGATGTAACTTCTCAGAGGAGCAGGATGTTCGTAACTCGAGTGTTTTCTTGGTTCCTCCTCTAATCCCTCTCTTTTCCGAATTCAGCATTGCTGGTGATAAAAAGAGAAGAAGAAATGGTGGTGTGGGGGGATTGTGAGCTTTTTGTGGAGTCTTTCCTGGGGAGCAGCCGCTGGCGCTATCCAGCTCGGAGGTGCCTGGAGGGTACTACCCAGGTGCCTAGAGAAGAATTATGTATTGAAAAATACTTTGTTTATTCTGTCTAAAGACAAGTGCAGGTGCAACTTCGAGCCGTATTTCAAGCCCTTTTTCTACATCTAAATTTCCGTTTCTGTCATAGAGCTATTATATATATGGAGGGGCTATCTTTACACACAACTGAAGCCGACCTTGACTCAGGGAATGTTGGGGTGAGGGGTTTATGAATCATCCCGGGTGGCGCGTGGCTGCTTGTATTTCCTAGCAAATAGTTATAGGCATGAGTCTGTGCTGTGATTATTTTTGACATGGAAAGGTGATTTTATCTTGCAGTGCATTTGGCTGCCACAACAGGTGGGAAAAGAATAATTACAACTTAATGTTCCACAGGGATCTATATTTAATTGCTACATGTTATATTGACAAAGTTATTTAATTTAATTATACAAATGAATTAAGAAATTAAAACTATAACAAATATATTACAAAATTTACTAATCCTGATTGAAAATAGGTTAATCAATTTCAACAAATTAAAATACTTGCATTTTTACTTTCTTACATATTCTAAGAGTTGGGATGGTCTAAAAAAAATAGACTTGCAGATTTTTATGTCTGTATATCTGTTTTGAGGGTCCCTGATTCTGATTTTGGAGGGGGTATGAGGGGGCATAGTAGTGTGAGGTAAAAATTGAACAAACAAAAAACCTGTGTGGGGTATCAAATGAAATGTTTTTTCCTCCTCAATTTTAAACCAACATTTTTTTGGTATACACTATATTCAAGGCAAATAAATGTGCAAGACAAATTTTTCAAAGGAATATCTCTTATATCGTACCCATACATTTATAAATGTTGTTTAACAACGTTTTTATTACATAAAAAATATTTCAGATTTCCTCTGAATGAATAATTGCAATTGTAGAAGTGAGACGAGGAAATAATTGGAAACCTACAAAATCGTCTTTGATTTATAGTGATCATTTTGAAAAGACAGATTTTGATAGATCTGAGTTCAGTAAACAACTGCTATCAGATGTTGATATTTTCTTCGTTTCCTTCTCATCTTCAAAATTTCAGAATTATTGTACAGGTCTTTTAGAGGAGACTCTGTGATAAACTATCAACTTATGTTGAACTCTTTTCCCATGAAAGTGCCAATTGAAGTTCACCAAATAATTTTTGAAAATTTTAAAAACCATGTTAACAATTTAGGTCCACTTGAAAATCATATGTGTGATTTGCTAAAAGAAATTGCAAAATATTACCTAAACATAGGCTTACCATACGTCCTGGTTTGAGGGTTCAGTCCCGGGGTCTTGGCCGGTTTGTCATTTTGTCGCAGTCGCAGAAAAATGTTGAGAATATGAAAAATTAAACACACGAGGGAAAATAAAATAGGTAAATACTAGTTGATTGGGCAACACTGCTTACTTCTATTATATTTTTTTTCCATTATGTCACCACAACATCCAGACTCAAGAGTCAAAACAAATCACAGTGTGCGGGTGCAGACTATATTAATCTGCTGAGGTCTGCATAGATAATAGAGTGGAGGTCTTTTTGTCTGCAAGCAAATAGTCTAAGCTGATGTTATTTAACTAATAAATTAACTTATTTTATTTATCTAATCTGTGACTGATTATTTTAATTTTGAAGCTAATATTTTGCTGTAAATCCTTTTATTTTATCAATTAAAACATGCTGAAAAGAAACTGTAAGTTTACTGATGAGTTAATAAAAGAATATCCATTTCTGAAAAAGGTTTGTGGCCAAGTTCATAGGGTTAAGTTTGAACAGTGTTCATCAGAATTTCAATTTCTCATGGTGGGCACTCCGACATTAAAGATCATTTAAATTGTGCGAAACATAAACCTAGTTTGACTGCAGCCGCAGGTTTTTCAAAACTTTTGTTGTATTTTATAAGTAATGATTCTGTTGATAAATACCTTATAATAGCTGCCAAGGAAGAAACTTTTGCGCTTAATACTTCTGCTCATGATTTAAGCTTTAAAACAACTGATTGTTCATCTAAATTAATCTCCAAGTTCTTTGAACCAAAGTTTGGTGTTGCCAGAACTAAGTGTGAGGCTATTGTTGTAAATGTGATTGCGCCATTGACAATTGATGCTTCCAACAGAAAAGAAGTTAAAGTTTAACTTTTAGACTTTCAATCTGTTCTTAGTGAAACATCAGAAATATTGGCAAACTACTTGTTGTTAGTTATCAAAAACCAAGATTTATCAAAAAAAATTGTTGGGATTTGTGGTGACAACTGCAACGCAAATTTTGGAGGCGTAGAACGGAAAGGGGTAAACTATGTTTACAGTCGATTAAAGAAAGAAATGGGAAGTAATATTGTGGGGGTTGGTTGTGGTGCCCATATTGTTCACAACTCTCTTCAAACAGAGGTTCATGTTTTACCTATTGAAGTAGAAGCTCTTTTGGTAAAAATTTATAAATATTTCCACATTTAAACTGTGCATGTGACTCAGCTAAAAGAGTTCTGTGAGTTTGTTGATGTTGAATACAAAAGAGTTCTGCAACATGGCAATACCCGATTTTTTTGACTTTGAATTTACCGATTTTAATTATCGATGTGTGTCCTATGTTGATCTATGGGAAAATAGTTTCGGTAGAGCAGACTCTTTTGTCTGGATAGACAACAGTGAAATTATATAGCCCGAAATTGAAAAATCAGCAGAAAAAATTAATGAAACACTATGAACACTATGAACTACATGATGAATTGGTGGTTGCCAAGGCATTTTGGTCTTCAAACTGTGACACTTTCAAAACTACTAACTACTGTGAAGAAAAGTGGGTTCAACTTTTCAATCACTTCAAAGACAAGAACATTTCTGTATCTAACCTCCGCAAGTTGTGGAGTACATTTTGTGCCAACCAGGCACTTCCGCTCCTGTTGAAAGGGTGTTCTCACTGATGAACAATGTATGGTCTCAAGAAAGAGGAAGAATGGCAGAATCAACAGTGAAATGCCTAATGTACTGCAAAATAAACATTGAAATAAGTTGCACTGAGTTTTATGAAAAGATAAAGAATAACAAAGCGTTTGTTAAATCCTCTAGCCTATAGTATATTTTGTTTTATAACTTCATCTTTTTATTCATACTTTTATCTGTAATGCACTCAAGTATAGTTGTATCAGTGAGTTTGGCTTCAGTTTTCATCTAAATAAATGATCAAAATTAGCTTTTAGCTTAAATGGAAATTAATTTTCAAAAAGGTGTATCCCCAACTACATCATAAGCACCCTTTGGATTGATAAGGGAGGAGGGGTGGGGGAAGCCCATAAAAATATGTTTACGCTAATTTCCCCTTTTAGGCCAAATGGGGTTCTGCATCATGATTTTCTACTATAAAAACCCTAAAAGTGTCCCGGTTTGAGAGGAAAATATTATGGTAAGCCTACCTAAACATACATGTTCACCACAATGTAAAACAAAACAAAAATTAGAATAGGTTTCACAATAAAATTAGGCATATGAGCACAAAGAATGTTATTTTTCTCCATCAGTAGGTTAATGTACATTTAAATGTTTGTTGTAGGCTGACTTTGAAGTTTTGTTTTAAGTTTATAACGTTTTTAATTGTAGTCCAATTTAATTTTGCTTTATTATGTAAAGCATGGTAAAGCAGTAAAAACAACTAAATTATAATATTATTGTGATTATATAAACCTATGCGTTCTATAACTCATATGTTATATATTTAATGTACTTAAAACAGAGAAAGAAAATACTAAGTAATTTACAATTTCCCCCCTCCCAAATGGAATTATTCTGTGCATAACAGTTGCTATTATTGATTCATCCTAAGCTGAGGCTTGATATAAACAAAGCCACGTGGAAGTATATGCTCTGGTTTAATAATGAACAGACTTTATTCTCACAATTTATTAAATTTAGTTAAGTTACAACAAAACTAATATGAGTTTAAAAAAAGACTACACTACTCAAAAAATGATTATATATACATTTTAGCTTGAACATACTGTAATTTTAAGCTAATTTATTAATATTAGCAACAACAATATATATTTTCGGCTAATTTGCATTTTCAGACGCTTGTTATTACCTGAAATACAAATTAATCTTTTATGTATTTTACATAAAAATAATGCAAATTTATTAATCATTTACATCCTACTTACATAAAGTATCTAAACGCTCTAAATCGATTTGTATTCTAATTCATGTGAGCACTCATCCTTTCTATGCTTCCCATGTTAAACAGGTGGCCGGTTGCCATACTATGCCATACAGCGGCTCAATCCGTCTCTATGGGAGGGGGGGCTGGCTTCACTTTATAGTAACACTACAGCAAAGGGATGTCCTCTCCGTATATATAATAGCACCATGGTTTCTGTGCAGATATTTTTTAACAATCAATGTGTTATAAGCCTAACTATTAGTCACAACCTATTTCATAAGTTACAAGGGTGGCAAATTATGACCTTGTAAGAAATATCTTACTTAAATTACTTATCCTAGTTACATAGTGATATAATTGATTATTTGCAAGACATACTATTTTAAAATAAAAACAATGACAGAATACAGATATAAAGTAGGACGCTTGTTCATGTGGATGTAGTCTTGAACGGTTGTTGGGCGGCAGGTCTCGGTAGCCCGCTGCCACTAGGGTGAACCAGCTCTAGGATCTGATCGGTAGACAAGGGGTTTCATCAATGTGGAGAAAATTAAACTAAATGTTTTTACTGAAGAAATATTATGTTTATTTTGACCATATAAAGACAGCAAGAACAGTAAAACATTGACCTTTTTTTCTTAGCTTTCCCTTCCACCCCACCTTGTGCTGACCACATGATGCCCTCTATCTTTAAGTTGGCACTATCTTTGCCAACATATTGCAGTCGCCTGCAGGCTATTGCCATGGAGTTTGGAGACATGTAACTAGTACCCCATTTAGTTAAGTAAGTAGATTGTATATATTTTATTGCTATTTAGTTTGTTTTTGTTTATATAGGCTGATTTAGATGGGGACCGCCTGATCTCCGACATCAAGCGCAATGTGAGTCGGCCAATAGCATTTGATGCCATTATGAGAGTGCGGACATCCACCGGTGTGAGAGCCACGGACTTCTACGGTCACTTCTTCATGTCCAACACAACTGACATGGAACTGGGCACCATTGATTGTGACAAGGTGCGTCTCTCTCTCTCTCTCTCTCTCTCTCT
>CABFWB010002354.1:37862-111922 GCA_902151455.1 Timema bartmani
CCCCCCCCCCCCCACTTGTCAGGAAATATACAGGCCTATGGGGGTGTGCAAAGCTTCAAAAACTTCAACTTCCTTTCATGTATTCATTTGTTCACTTCGACTTTGATTTGGAAGTAAAATTCCGGATTTGAAAATTAAGCAGCTTCACCAAAAATAAATAATTTAAAGCTAAAACACAGATTTATGTGGGGTTTTTTTTGGTTGTTTTTTTAACTTTCTGACCCGCCTCGGTAGCGTAGTTAGCTAACGCGCCAGTCGTGTTGAGCTCGACTGCCGAGGACGGGGAGATCGAGGTTCGAATCTCGGTCGGGTGAACTGGGGCTGGTTTTTCCTAAATGGTTTTCTACTCTCCCTTCACGCAAATGTGGGTTCACCTCCTCTATATTCAACCTTCCCAATTCCTAACCCATTAGTGTAATTAGTACTTAAGCGTATAACCCGAACGGGTAGTAAGACGCGGTGCAAAGTATTATTATTTTTTTTTAACTTTCTGCTGATATTTTTGTCACAAATTAGTGATATTGTAAAAAAAAACTGGAATAATTATATTACATTTTGTGATAAAAACTTAATTTATTATTTTAAGACTAAATATAGTAATTATGCTTAAAATATAGCATTTCGTAAACTATATTTAATATCACAAATAAAGTAGTTATTCAAAGTATTATATTTTTATCCGACATTTAACATTTTTAAAATATTGTAATTTCAATTCAGCTTTCAGAATGACTTATAATTCGAATCAACTTTTCTTTGAATGAAATAGTGGACTTTACACAACCCTTAAAGATAAAATTAAAATTTTGACTTAGATGTGAGGCAAGTTATTTTTAAAATTTCTACACTAAAGATTTGATCCAAAAAAATTCTTAAGCTTCAATGTTCACAATTTAAAACACAACATGACATCCTCCCTGCTGACAAAGGATATACCATGGTGATCCTTAACAAATCCACCTATATCACAAAAACAAGACAACTTGCAGATGGTCAACTCTCATCTTCAACCCCTGGTCCAACAACTTCCCTCACACATAAAGAACACAAACCACTTTCTCAACCGCTCACAAAACATTAAAAACAAAATCCTCACCAATGCATACTTGGTCACCATAGATGTCAATTCGCTTTACACCAACATACCCCACACCACAAGTATTTTATGACATGGAACATTTTCTTGACAAACGGCCACCCAATTATAAGCCATCCACCACCTTTCTAGTAGAATCCACTTACCTCATACTTAAAAAGAACAATATCCACTTCCTGGACAGACACTACCTTCAAATCTGAGGGACGGCAATAGGTACACATATGGCCCCCTCCTACACTAACCTCTTCATGTGCAAACTAAAGACAAACTTTTTGCAATCCACACCCTTGTAACCGCTCTGCTGGATGAGATTTAGTAACAAAATATTCATGATTTGAACATATTCTGAAATTATTTAGTATAGTTCCTGAACAGGTTAAATAACCATAGCACCTGGAACATTTCACAACACCATGCCATGTTCCTGGGTCTGGAACTGAACCTTCATGAGGAAAACCTAAACACCACAGTCCCCACCAAAGCTACCAACCATCAACAATACCTCCATTTCCAAAGCAACCATCCTCTTTATGTAAAACACTCTCTAACCTACAGCCTAGCTACCAGAGCCAAAGTATATATTCTGAGGAAGAAGACCTTAACCAGCAACTTCAACAACTCTTCAAGGCTTTCACAGCCCTGGGATACCCTAAACACATAGTCAACTGTCAAATAAACAGAGCCTATCAATAAACAACCCTCGAATGACATATCGATCACCACCCAGTATTGTGAAGGACTAGACAAACTGAGATTAATCCTAAATACAGACTACAATATCCTAACCTCATCACCTCAAACAAAATTTTCTCAACAGTGCTCCAAGAATTACATTTATTCGACCCCTAATCTCCACAACATTCTGATTTACCTTAAATTGCCCGACCCAGCCACAAACAACACCAGTCCAAAGGTTTCTACCCTTGCAACAAACTGAGATACAGTACCTGCAAAATTCACCAACCTCCCACCTCATTCAACAGCAGACTTACACAAATGGAATACCCTATGAAAGGCCACTACAACTGCTCCAAATAAAATCTTAATATACCAACTACAATACAACTATCGCATTACTGAATTCATAGACCTCACCACAGGAACATTCAGACAACAAATGAGTCTTCACCGTTTTGATACCAACCACAACGACCCAGTAGCACTTCATGCCCAAACACATAATTCAGATTTTGACTGATGTTATAGTACTAGATTGTGGAATGCCAGGCCTCCACCTTGGTTCGGATTCCACGTTAAAGTGTAGGTCCTCCATTTCATCTCACAATCACCCTTACATAACACATTAGCGTAAGTGCATATAACCCGAACGGGTAGTAAAACGTGGTGCTTATATTTATTATTATTATTATTATTATTATTATTATTATTATTATTATTATTATTATTATTATTATTATTATTATTATTAATTATAGAGTTATAGAGTTATAGAGTTATAGAGTTATATAGTTATAGAGTTATAGAGTTATAGAGCTATAGAGTTATACGAGCCTTCCCCAATAGTTGCAATGCTTCTCAGCTTCATAAGTGGAAACTTGTTCACCAATATATAACCAAATCCAGGCACCTTCCTATTCTTAACCTAAGATAACCTTTCCTTCTTTTCTTCCAAGCAGGCCTACTCACACCATTCATTAATTTCTATATAAATAATAACAGATAATTTAAATCTATAAATACAACACACTATTTATTTACCAAAAGTAAAGACACAAGTTTGAACAGGCAACTGCAGAATTCAAGTCTAAACCTTTTTTTGAATTAAGAAACAGGCAACAACAAAATCAACATGACCATGATGAACCTCTCGGCATGCTCCTATAGTCCAATCTGTGTTTTATTGTGTTTTAATTGTGAACTCTGAGGCCTACAGTTGTCTGGTAAATATGTATCCCCCTTTCCATGTTTAATCTAAAATAGCTATTTTGTACCATTTTTTCCTTTGATTTGATCAAAAAGTAAGTCTCATACCCAAGCCCAACCAAGAACGATATTTTTGTTAAAGAGATTAGAGCTACAATTTTATTTGTTTTCTACATGTCATGTTGTATGTACTCCAGGGTGTTGCGCTAGAGATCAAACATGATGACAAGCTGACAGAGGAGGATGGAGTCTACGTTCAGGTAGCGCTTCTCTATACCTCCTGTGGAGGACAGCGACGTCTGCGCGTCATCAACCTGGGCCTTAAGACATGTTCACAAATGGCCGATCTTTATCGCAGCTGTGATCTAGACACAGTTGTCAATTTCTTTTCAAAACAAGGTGACTTTACAAACGCATCATCAATAGCTCAACTTAAGTAATTGGTTGTAAATTGTAATAATCTTTTGGTAGTATACTGCTACTGCTGTTCATAGAGTTGCATCTCATAAATATTAAATACAGTTGAAAAATGACTCCTATGTTCAATTCTCTTGTCCACCAGTAATTTTCGACTGTATTTAATACAACCTTCTTAGTTTAAACATGCCCTACATTAAGGGTGCTCTATTTAGTGTTGTGTTGTGTCGTTGGGTTGTTTCGACCTTTGTCTGGCTTTACATCACACTGATATGAATTAGATTCAACTTATAAGGGGTTTTTGACCCTAACATCATCTTAAATGCTCTTCAGGGGGACCACTTATTGGGAAAACCAAAATTGTTCATGAATTGTTTGCATCGGGGGGAAAAAACGCAGGTAAAATACCGTATTGGCCTGAATATAAGACGATAGTTTTTACTTAAAATCGAAAGCAAAAAATAGGGGGTCATCTTATATTTGCAGCATAGCATCTTATCATATTAATTTCAACTTACTTTTTGTGTGAAGCCGTTTGTATTGCATATTTCTAACTAAAGCTAATAAATCTAGCACAAAACCTGTTTTTACACATGTAAAAAAACTATAAAAATTTATTTTACTAAGGTATTTCACATGTAAATTATTGTCATGACATAGTTTCTTGCGTTATTAATTTCAAACTTAATTTTTGTAAAGAGCTGCATATATTATTTACTAAAGTTAGTAAATCATGCATGACAACATGTTTCCACACAAATACTAACTTGCAAACTTTATTTTATTGTGCTATTTCACGTGTAAAAACGTAAACATAAACATTACATCAAAGTTATTTTTCATTTTGGTCATAGAAGTACAGCAGTGGTGTGGTATTCTGACATTACGTTTGAACGTGCTCTAAGAACTGATCTTGGTGAGTGCTTAGTAAGTGCTCAGTAACATGATGGTGCTGCTGTGTAGCGACTAGTTGCACGAATCAGTGTTTAGTAATAGTGTTTCTTTTTCTCCATGGTGCGTGACGTCAGCTGCCTGCTGATTATCTTGCTGCATTTGTTTGTTTTTAGTGTGAATTAGTTACAGCAACATAAATATAATATAGTTTAGTGTGGTTTTAATTACAGTATGTTTTTAATTTTTATCTTTTCCAATGGCGCCTGATAGCGTAGAAAACCGCAGAACATTGTCAAAAAAGATAAACAAATGGGAAACTGGAGAAAATAGTTTAAGGGTAGTCTTACATTTGAGGCCTTTTTCTTTTATTCGGTCAAGGGAAAAATAGGGGGTCGTTTTATATTTGAGGCCGTCTTATACTCGTTCAAATTAAAGTACTGTATGGGCCCATCTATCAGGAATTTGAAGGCGAAGACCTCTCTAAATAGCATCTAGGAGCATTCGAATTTCAAACATTTTCTGGGGATTGAACACTTCAAATAACTTTTAGAGGTTTCTAATGAAGAAAAAAAGTCAGATAAGGAAAGTTCTAAATAGCTTTTGTGTGAATACAAATTTCAATAATTATATGGGGAGGATCATTTAAATTAATTTGGAGAGGATTCTAATTTTCAAAATGTTCCAGATGGGGACCTCTTAAAATAGTTTCTTGGGGAATTCAATTTTCAAACATTTTCCGACGTTTTCCTTGACACACCTTTGACTTAGGGGACATTTATTTTATTTTAACCATTACTAATCCCCCTATACACAAATAAGGCTCCACCACCCCCAGGTGTAGCACATTTATATACATACTACTGTTTTACTTGCACACTCTCTACTTGTGACTGAACTCGCATCACCAGTGGAATAATCACTTTATGGTCTAGACCTTAAAAAAGTACATTCAGGATGTAGATTAATTTCATGGATATACTTTTTTTTTAATTTCTAAGCAGGAAGGAAGTCTCTCAAAAGAATATAGTTAGTATTTATTTTACTATTTAATAACAAAGAGCCATCTTGAAGTAAGTTAAATGGTTTAAGTTATTAGTGAGTTTATAGGTGCTATGAATTGTGTACAGCTCCCTTCAATAGTCTACTAACCTAGGCATTGAGTAGACACTTACTAAAAATACTTTCCCAAGTACTAGAATTTGGATGTGATTTGAATGTGAGTTCACCACACCTTTTACAAAACATTTTCATTTGGAATTATTAATTCAAAGAGGAAATACCTTTTAAAAACAATCAGGAAAATGACTTTTTCTGCCTGGAAAACCAGGAATTGTGCTATAATTTTATTCTGGAGTTTGAGTGTCCTTCCTGAAGTTGCACCAAACAAACTCAGCTTTCATTTACTTTGAAAAATAAATAAGATTATGTATGCCGATTCGGTGGCCGCATGGTCTAAGGCATCACTCTCTCAGTAGACTAGACTAGCATAAATGGGGAGGTCAAGGTTTGAATCTTGGTTGGGTGTACTGAGAGTGGGTTCTCTAAAATAGTTCTCCACTCTTTCTGCACATAAATTTGGGTACACTTCCTATAAATATAACCTTCCTTATCTCTAAAATCATTAGAATAATTAGAACATGAGTATTTAACCTGAATGGGTAGTAAGCTGTGCTGCTAAAAAAACAATATAGACTTATTTTAGTGTAAGTGGTTGACTCATGATAGGTCAACCACTCAATAGTGTACTTACGCTGTAATTTGAACTGTACTCTTGTATGAGCCAGAGACTATTGCTATGCTGCCAGTGGCAGTTGGGAAGGACAACCTACAATCTGTCGAGTAGTGGCAAAAGAACCAGGATGGGCTTAAAACAGGTCTAGTTAGTTTATAGGTTGTGTATGCATGAAAGGCAAAGCTTGGAGGATGCCATTATAACTACGGACATTAGTCGTAACTCATCCCCAAGCTTTGCCTTTCATATATACATAATTCTATAGCATTGCTTTCTTCCATCTTGTTTCGTTTGGTTACTTAATGTATTTTTACCATTGACAGCACAAAGCCACAACCGAGTCACGGGTGCCTGTGATATCAATGATAGCTCTTAGTAGCAGATAATATCTACATGTCTATCACAGACTCAGCCTTAAGATATGAGTGAAGAATGGCTCTGAGCACAGGATGGTCCCTGGATAGCTCAGTGGTAGAGCACTGGCATGCTAAGTCAAAGGTCCCGGGTTCGATTTCCATGTCCAGGTGTCATTTTTCAATTTATTTTATTGTTTTCTTGGTGTTTCAGCTGTATTCCGTCTCTTGGAGACCTCACCCAAGCCTGTTAAAGAGAACCTGGTGAACAGATGCGCTCAGATGCTGGCATGCTACCGCAAGAATTGTGCCAGTCCATCATCAGCTGGCCAGCTTATTCTTCCCGAGTGCATGAAACTGCTGCCACTCTACATCAACTGTGTACTTAAGAGTGACGCAGTCTCTGGAGGTAACACTACCATTTATGTTACCTGAAACTAAAAATCATTTGCCACAGGGACACACTCACCTAAAACCAGGAGAGCCATTAAAATACATATTGAAAATGTGGTTTTATATTTAAGTATGCAAAATGCAAAAAATTACTTCAAAACATAGTTATTTGAGCTGGTATTAATAAAAAAAGACTGAATTTAAAACAAAATTTCAGGAAATTGAGAGGAACTTTTGATCCAGTTTCTTAGACAGCGGGTTTCACCTAAATCAATTTTTTTTAATTTTATGATAGGTTTTAGAGGGAAATTTAAATTTAAAAATTGCATGGAGAAGGTTTAAATGGGCACTGTAGAGATTATATTTCTATAAATTAAAACATTATTATTATTAGAAAGGGTAAAATAATGGGGTGATTAATAAACAAGATCATATTTTGATTCTTTCATCTTTTTATTATAGGCCTACTTTTGTTTGTGTGATGATTAGTACTCAACCCAAAGTTTGATTGGATCCTAAACAATTCCACTGTTGGCTGAAAACCTAGGCAGCAGTGAAAAGGCTTACTAGGCAGGGCTCTGCGAGTACTCGTATTCCGAGCTTCGAGCCGAGCTCGTCACTTAAGCTCGAAATCGAGATCGAAAGTTTTGTAGGCTCGTCATTTTCGAGCTTCCATTTGATGTACTTAATAATATATTTTTAAAACGCAATAGCAAGTATAGTCTATTTAATTGAGATAAAGCAGCATTTCTACTTATAAATCATTTGGATACTTAACAAATTGTTAGAAACTAATCTCAATTTTCACATTAATAACGTAATAGAACTTTAAAACCACTTTCGCCCGGTAAATTTATTCAATATTTGAATTATACTTGATTGAAGTTGTTTACTTGTCTTGCCATGACAAAGCAATGAAAATAAAAATAGTTAAGAAGATTACTAAATAAATGAATGATTCTTTTTATTATTTTTACCTCGTCCTTTTCTAAAATGATAATTTATGTTATATTAAAAATGTAATATCAAGAATATATTATTATATTAAATATTTTCAAACCTAAGATATTTAAAACTTGTATTAAATAATATGTTTCGCTACAAAACTAGCTCTAGTTTAGTTACTATTTAGTTATAGAATTATGTTGGTAAACCTGTTTAAAATCAATATTGATCTTATTTATTGCAATACATATTTTACCACATTTACCACATTTGAATTAAATAAGTATTTACTATTTCATATTGTTTGTTAAAAATATTATTTTTAATTTTAAAGTATTAGCATCAACTTTTATAAGCATTAAAATTTGAATTGAAGTAAATCTCTTAGTAAAATAATGTTTAACGAGAGCCTGTACTACGCGCATGTACAACAGTCCATTGAGGAATGGAAATGGAACAGAAGATGTGATCATGCTTGATTAGGCCTACACTAAGGAATAATAAACGAAATATGAAACACTTCAAATTTTAATTGTTTATGATTCTTACATTTTCTTATAGGGTAAATTAAGTTACTGAAGCATATTTTGGGGAAATATTAGCTTATTAAAACGTCAATTTTATTAACTTTTTATCAAGAATGTGTAGAAACACTCTACAATAATGTAAAGAGATAGTGAAGGAAGCCAACCTGAAAGGATAGTTAGGTTAGGCCTAGATATAAACAAACACACTTTTCTATTTTCTTTCTACACTTTTACACTTCCCATTTCTTCAAACGTCCACAGTTACACGTTGTTTTAAATTTTCGTAAATAAGTGGAAAAGCTTAAGAAGAAATGAAGAGAGAAGTGTGTTCCTATCTAGGCCTAACCTAACTCTCCTTTCAGGTTGGCTTCCTTCACTATCACTTAATTTACATCATTGTACAGTGTTTCTACACTGTCTTGTTATACATTTCCAAGCCATCATGCAATTATTCATTTTATTAACTTTTTTATAATTGTTAGTGTAATTTTAATGTCCTTAAAGACATGAGTGTTGAAACCATTTGAATCACTTTTTTATTAAATTTTTATTCAAGTGTTATTTCTAATTTAAAAACCGATATTTCCATTATTTACTTCTTTTTTTTTCAAAATTATTTACTATTTATAAAAATGAGTGTTATTCATCTTTTAAGAAGATGTGTTTTAATATACTTTCTAACATTTTAAAATTATGAAGATACAATACTCGAACTCGACTCGAATGAAAAAACCCAAGTGCGCAAACCCCTGTTACTAGGTAAATTAGGAGTGCGGAAGTTTCCTGTTGCTTTTCCTCGTTGAGCCAGAAGGTAATATTGCACATCAGTCTGCCAAGCCCACAAACAGACCCAACAAGTGACACCTTCACTCCATTCATCACAGGGACTGGCTGTATATTGAATGTTATTACTAGTCTCGCTCATACCGCACCCACTTTCTTATTATTCAACAATAAATTTACTAAAATAACACAACAGTAATGAATGATAAAATTAGTTATTGACCCCTTAAATGTTCACTAGGCTTTAAATACCCCTTAAATGGTATTTAGGCTTGACACCCCTTAAGTACTCTAAGCTTGTGTGTCAAGGTTTGACACCCCTTAAGTATTCTAAGCTCGGGTGCCTAGGTTTGACACCCCTTAAGTACTCTTAAGCTTGGGTGTCTAGACATGACACCCCTTAAGTTCTCTAGGTTTGGGTATCTAGGTTTGAAACCCCTTAAATTGTCTCTAGGTTTGAAGCCCCTTAAATGTTCTCTAGATTTGACACCCTTTGTAATCTCTATTCTGTCTGGGTCGCCTCCCTGTCCTAACAACAGACTAACAGGTGCACTCAAATGGTTGACCTTGCAATATTGCCTCCTTCCCATCTCACTCTTGCATCCTCTACTATCTCATGTACTCCCTGTACCCCAACTCTTCCCCAGATAACTTCATTCCTAATCTTGTTTCTCCTTGTAACAGCTAACATGCCCCTCACAAAATTCATTCCCATGGCCTCCACTTTCCTAGTCTCTCTTACATACATTGTCCATGTTTCTGCCGCATGTGTGACAATAGGTACAAAGTATGCCCTGTACAATACTTCCTTACACTTCAAAGGAACTTCTCTTCTCCATAACAGGTTTCTTACACACCTATAGAACAACTCTCCCTGCTGTCCACTTGCCATTAAATCCTTTCTACTTCCACCTTTCTCCTCAATCACGCTTCCAAGATATTTTACGTTCTGTACTTTTCTCAGCTCCTAAAATATCCACAGTTCACCCATGATAAATTTTTCGGCCATGGCAGGAATCAAACCCGAGATTAGTTCAGCAGACAGACATGCTATGACTGAGCTAAGGTCTCAGATTTATATTATAACTGATATTTTTATTTTTAGAAAGTAGTGTTCTATTGGGTAAGTTTTATCAGGGTTAAAAATAAGTTTATTTATGTGGTATAAAATTTAATAAATTAATTTTGTTTTTCATTTAAACTTTTAAATTGTAATGCATTTATTATTTTAAAAAGTGAAGGCTTAAAAATATATCTAGAACATAGACTTTGCTTTGTTATATTACCATGATCGAATTGCCTGGCGAAATTATAGTTTGCTGTGTGTCTAGGTTCTGACATGACAATCGACGACCGGTGGTTTGCAATGCAAGCAATCACCATCATGGATGTCCCATCATCAGTTGTGTATTTCTATCCTCGCTTAATGCCACTGCACGACATTGACGTTGACTCCAATGAAATACCGTCACCAATACGCTGCTCATCAGAGAAATTAAGAGATGATGGAGTTTACTTGCTAGGTGAGTGAATTGATGAAACCTTTTACTCAAGTAAATTTGCGTCAACTTAACTATTTGTCTTATCATTAAGAAAGAATTTTAAAATCATGTTTGATTCATTATTGAACTAATATGTTTGTAAAATTTTGAATTTGAATTTTTTTTATAGAGATAAGACACTTTTCGTTGGCTATCCTAATATAATTATAGAACAAACCTTATGACCAGATCCCAGAACATTAGTTTAACACTTATTGATTTTACACCATAGCAAAAAAAAAATTAGTTTCATTTTCTTTTTTTCTACAGCGACTAATGAATTAATGTTAACTAGAGATGTTGTAGTGGTTGTTTTTTTTGTTGGTATTCGCCCTAAGGCTGGGTGTCAACTCCTCCCCCCCCCTCCCCCCCTTCATGTTGGGTGGCAAAATTGTGATGTGATTTTTTTTTATCTCACATTGTGGGTTTGCAATTTCATGAATGGTGGAGGCCAACAATTGTCACTTCTTTATTACATGATGATTGCTAAATTTGTCGTGTTAGGTGGAAATACACCACGCCAGTGAGGGGGACATCATTTGTGCTTAAGATATTATCTGGCTCCATGAAAGTCTATTTAGTAATGGAAATAACAGGTCTATATTTATGTTGTATTTTTTCAACTGAAATTACACACAATTATACAGTATTTAACACAGTCAGAACTAAAAGTTATCAATGTGCGGCAGCTTTAATGTTCAAAATTTGAAGTTAGTGCAGGACCTTACCTACAGCAGGGTTGCAATGGCAAGTGAAATCTGAAAAGCTCTTTTCCTTGGTTTTATTCAAACAAGAACAGATCTAGCTAGAACCTTCCAGTTTCACTAAATTACGCCATGTTTCATCAGATTTTTTAAACGAGAGGAAAAACAACCATGTTAGAACAGTAAAACTGGGAGTGGCTGTTGTGCGCCAAATATTCGAAAGAATGTTTGACAAAAGCTAAGATTTTACGACAGCATCACAGAGACTTGTCAACATTAATAATAAAAAAAATTAGGAGACAACCCAGGCTTGTTAAATCAGAAGATAGAATTTTAACACATAAGGATTTAACAAGTTCATTATTGTATGATTGTCCATTAACTTAAAATATTTGAAGGGTGGGAACTTTTGATTTGTAATAATATGAAAGGGTAAATCTATATCATTAAAATGTGACACTCGATTCCTCAAATCATTTGGATAATATATTATTCGAGAGATTTGTAAACATATCAAGAAACTATATAGAATACAATTATGAGGACCTTGTCTTAGAATAACAATTTTAATCACTTGATAAAAGAAATTATAGAGACTAGTTTGAAGAATAACAAAATCACAAAAAAAATTAACACCATTGTTTTAATTTAATTAATTTACTAGAAAAGTGTTCTTTTTGTTGTTTATTACATAATAGACATGACAAAATATCATTTTTCAGTGACACCAAGCCTTGAACAAAAATACTTTCACTTTGACTAATAAATTGGTGGTACATTTTTAAAGTGTCAAGGATTCAAATTTGGATTCGCCATTCAAAAGAATAATTTATATTCCGATTCGAGATTTGGATTCGATCCATCTCTAATTTTAACAAAAAAGAATTTTGTACTAATATGGGAAAGTAAACCTCTGATGCTCCTCTGTTTTCTAAGATTCGTAGCTAAAGTAGTGTTTTGGATTTGTGAATAAGGGGATTGTACTCAACTTTTAAGATTTCTCATTTAATTGTAAATTTTACTATTAGAGTTGGTGTAAGGAAGTGCTGTATAGAGCATACTTCATACCCATAGTTACTTATGCAGCGGAAACTTGGACTTTGGATAAAAGAGAAACAAGGAAAGTGGAGGCCATGGGAATAAAGTTTTTGAGGAGTATGTAAGCTGCCACCAGAAGAGAAAGGATTTGGAATGAAGATGTAAGGTCTAGAGTTGGGGTTCAGTGGGGTACATGAGATAATAGAGGAAGCTAGGATGAGATGGCATGCACACGAAATGAGGTTGGAAGGGGAGAGGATTCCAAGATGGATATGAAGTATGCAGGGAAGAAACCACATGGGAGACCAAGAAAGAGATGGGAGGAACAAATAGCAAGTGTGCAAGTGAGAGAAGCAGAGTGGAAAAGAGTACAGGAGGAAAAATGGTGGAAGGGCAGAGGAAGATGGAGGCATTTTACTAAATAGACCCGGCCACATGCCGGAAACAGTTCATGATGATGATGATGACTATTAGAGTTAGGTCAAATTCACTATTTTACAAATCCCTCGAATTTACCTTCGAATTCTGAATCCATATCTTGTAAAATATTATGAACATAAAGGGAAATATAAATATAGTAGAATAATAGAAAATACAAATAGTAACTAAATGTTAACATTATTTCTTAGTATCCATTCATTTTAACATTCATACATTAGTTAAATGTTAAATTACTGATCTGGGGCATGGTTTTTAAGTTCATCCTATAATTATAATTGGTTCTGAACCACCAATAACCAGTAATAGAGTTCTAAAAAAAAATTCATTTCAAAAATTTAAAGAAAAAAGACCTTTTTTTTAAAAAGATTTGAAGGCCCATCCATATTTACAATATTTCATTTTGTTCTAATCATATGTATAATGTAAGAATAAATCTTCCAAATTAATTTTATTTCCCTTTCTTTTTCTTTCTTTTCTTCTAGAAAATGGAATCTACCTTTTCTTATGGATTGGACTAAATGTCGGAATGGAATGGGTGCAAAATGTGTTTGGTGTTCATTCGGCTGCTCAGATCGACATTGATAGAACAGAACTTCTGGAAATAGAAAATCCCCTTTCTATGAGGATAAGGGATTTGATTGAGGACATCAGGATTCAGAGACATAGATCAATGAGAGTAAGTGTCAAGCTTATACTTATTCACTGTAGGGGTCTGCGAAATCAAGTTTTTTCAGTATTGAGCCAAGTCGAATAATTATACAATTTTAATTCCTTAATTAAATAAAACCCTTTTTTTTAATTTAAACTTACTATTTTTAATAATTAAAAAAATTGAAGTCATAATAAATGATAGGATTAAATTTTAAATGTACTGTGATTGTAACTGAAAAACGTATTATGGTTTAACTTAATGTTTTTAAGGAAAGTTAAAAAAAAAAAAAAANNNNAAAAAAAAAAAAGCATTCATGAAAATATGTTTGGATGTGAAGATTTATTAATATATATATAAACCATTTTTTCCTGTCCATCTGGAGTGCAGCTGTTCACTTGTTGCTGACTTCTTACCAAAGGAATAGATTAGGACATTAATGGTTGTTTAATATGTACATAGGGCCTAGTAAAACTATAAAGTTGAATGGAGTAGAACTGAGAAAAGTACAGGACATAAAATACCTTGGACGTGTTATTGAGGCAAAAGGTGGAAGTAGAGGGGGTTTAATGAAAAGATGACATTAGGGTATGTTGTTTCACAGGTGTGTAAGAGACCTGCCCTTGAAGTTTAAGGAAGTGTTGTACTCATTGTCTCAAATGCAGCAGAAACATTGACATTGAATATAAGAGACTAGTAAAGTGAAGTTTGTGAGCAGTAGGTTAGCTGTCACAAGGAGAAATAAGATTAGGAATTAAGCTATCCGGGAAAGAGTGGGGGTACACGGAGTACATGAGATAGTAGAGGAAACAAGACTGAGATGGTATGGTCATGTAGTGAGGATAGAGAAGAATAAAATATCATAGAAAACGATTGAAATGGAGTATGGAGGAAAAAGACAGGTGAAACCAAGAAAGAGATGAGAGGAGCAGATAACAAAAAGTGAGCAAGGTAAAGGAGTAGAATGGAAGCAATTAAAGGAGGAAGAGTGGTGAAAGGATAGAGGAAGATGGAGGCACTTTACTAAACTGACCCAGCCACAGGCTGGAAACAGATGATGATGATGATGAACACAGTGCAGATTCTGCCACCTACAAACTCTGACCAACTGAAGTGACACTAAGGGTTGGAAATCCTCTCTCCATTTTGATCTTGATTTTATTATTAGACATGTTGGATCATTCCTTCTGGCCAGTACATTTCCAGCATGCTACGAAATAGACTCTTGTAAGAATCAGCTTTTGTTTTTTATTTTCTTTCAGTGAAAAATATGAAGCTGTGCATATTACTAGTACAGTTTCCAGAAGGACATTTTTAGCATAAAAACATTGCACTATATCCATGCCAAAACCACAATTTTTCATACACTGGCATACAATTTTTATTATTATTTTTCTATGCAACTTATATTTATTTTAATTCCCGCCATCTCCATAGTAGCTTGCTAATTGAGTGTTTACAACCAATTAAAAACATATTTAATTTATAGAAAACTGATTATTTAATATCATTAGACAAGTTCCAATTTTGTGGTAAATAAAACACTATAGAGTTACATTAGATAAAAATATTTATTTCAATATAACAAGTAGATAAATAAAATATTATTTAAATGGTGTAGTGGTATAAATAAAAAATTGACACCTTAAATATAAATATTTGAACATAGAGTTGAGTCATTTGCATGTCAAAAAATTATTTTTTATTTTTACATGCTCTAAATTAAAAATGTCACAATGAACCTTATTTATGCACCCCTATTAAATAAATATTTGTTAACTAATAAAAATTTAGGATCTACAATAATGTATTGATAATTAATTCAGCTCTTCTTTCGACCAGTGTCTTGTTTTGAGATTGTTCAGTTTGAGATGAATGTGTTTCAGTTGACGCTAGTGAGACAGCGAGACAAACTAGAGCTGGTGTTTAAACACTTCTTGGTAGAAGATCGTGGATTGGACGGGTCAGTGTCATACGTGGACTTCTTGTGTCACATGCATAAAGAGATTCGGAGTCTCCTTAGCTAGGGCAGGGAGTGCTGCGGACATCCGCATTAGTGCTCAGCGCTGGGACACAAACTCTTCCAACATATCCTGGCTGGCTGATCAACTCTTTTTTTAAACAATTCAAAAAGCATGTATCGGTTCCAATCTTATTTTCGTGAATATCAGATGACACTGGTGTGCTGCTGGTTCGAATGTGAATGAACTGAGCCGATATTCTTCAAATTTTCTGGACTGATGTAAGTTCATGCTGCCAGACATATAAGGAAAGCTGTACTAAAAAAAACCTTCATCACACTCGGTTTTACATTATAAGGTCTTTAAGAAAATGAATGTTCAAGGCTTATACTTGTGTAGATTATATTATGTGTGTACACCATGAATTGTTTTGTACTTTTTTGAGTTGTGAAAATTTACTAACTCTATGTGAATCCAAAATTTCTCAATTTTGAATACAATCCAAATCTTTGCTTAGCAGCTCAAATCAATTCTAAATCAAATATCACACTTTGGATTTTTTTTAATCTGATCCGACTAGAGTAATACCCTATTGTTAATAGCTTTTAAATAAAATTTGAATCTACTATTTTGTATATATATTTTAATTGAGGCCAATAAAATATTAAAATAAGAAAAACTGCATTCAAACAATGAATAAAATATAATATTATGAAATTCGTAATATCCTATGGTCAAGTTAAATAATGAGGTTCTGTTATATAAAATGTAAACACAGCAACTGGACTTACCTAAAATATAGTTTTAGGGGTGTGTGAATCTTCAAAACTTCAACCTGGCCTAGAAACAAATGTCAGCTTCAACTTTGTTTCGAAAAAAACTGCTAGTTTCAACAAATATAAAGATAAAATACTCAAGTTTTGATCAATGATTACCATTGTTATGTAAATTACAAATCAATAATAATATGGAAAAAATCTGAAGGAATTGAAATTGCATGTTATAATAACTTTAAAATTAGAATAAAATATTACATTGTCCAATAAAACATTTCACAATTTATTTTAGAGTATAAAGTTATATAAATAACCACAATTTAATATTTTTTTCAATCACAAAAAAAACTAACAAAAAAAATTCGGCTTTGAGCATATTTAATTCAAATTTTATTCTAATTGAAAAACTGGACTTTGTACACTCCTTTATATTTTCAACAAATCAATGTAGATTTTTATAAAATAAATAATTATACTTTAAATCAAAATCTTTCAACATTTTAAAGATTGATAATTAATTATAATCTAATACAAACCTTGGTTGGATTCAAATTTGGGTTCGAAATTTTGAATTTTCGCATAAGCTTACTATAGTTTACCTAGTTTTATCATTAAAATAGGTATATTGATGACAAAACTAGTGGAAATACAAATGAGTTCTTTAGCAACTATTTATTTTTTGAATGTATTATTTTGTAAATTTAGACATTGGTTTTTGAACTCAGTGTGGGGGGTGGGGCCTAATATTCCCAATTATACTCCTAGAAGCAGATAAATTGGCTCAGTATTCATTTTATTTGCTATATTGAAGGCACTAAGATGGACTCGACATAAATAAGATATTAATGGCAATTTTGGAATAGAGCAGGTAGAAACTAAAACATCTGGGCTTCTAAAGTTCAAGCATCCTCATATTCATAATAAATGACAATGTCTTGGTTGTAACTGTTAATGCACAAAGAATGTTGTATCATTGATTAAACTGGCTGATGCTTTTATAAACATAGAAATAAATGTAGGCCTACAAGATCAATAGATTAAAACTAAAAGGTGTTATTAGAGGAGTCCCCATATTCTTGCCAGGCCAATACAGGTTCATTTCCTCTTATCCACCCTCCTCATACCTACTCCATAAATTAAGTTATTCACAACCTTTGTTTCTAAAGTACTAATGAACAAAAATACTTAAGCTAAATTATGGTATCAATATTGGTCAAAGTATCATTGCAGAATACTGTCGGATTATAAACATGTTTTAAGCTTAGCGAAAATGCAAAACAAGCTTTGGGAAAAGTAATTATATATATATCGAAATTCACGATAATTAACGAGTAAAACATTTGCTATACATACATCCTACCAAAATATGAGCCTAAGTGAATTTAATTGAGAGCTTAACCTACTCTGTTTTCCTTAGGCCTAAAGCTTAATTTATACTATACACTTACAAATACCATTTATTGACTAAACTTCTCGTTCCCTTCTGTGGTCGCATAGTCTTAGGTGTCACTCTTTCAATAGGCTAGATTGTCAAAATATGAAGGTTGAGGATCTAATCATGGTTAGCTGTACTAATTGTACATTTTCTTAAATGGCTTTCCACTCTCCCTCCCTACAAAGGTGCGTACTTTCCTCCAAACTCTGCCTTCCTTAATTTAATTGAGGTGCAAATCCTGAACAAATAGTGAGATGTGGTGAATTATTTTTTTTATTAATTTCTTGTTAGGTGAGACTTTTAGAATGAAATCTCTTAGTAGTGGTATTGGGGTAAAGTGTTCACCTCAGAACCTGATGTTCGTGGGTTCAAACCCAGCCGGTGTCGACAGATTCTTTTTGAGCGATAAAAATCCGTAGTTCAACTTCCTTCAGAGGGGAAGTAAAGCCTTCCAGTCCCATGTTGATTGCAACATGTAAAAGAATCCTGGAAGGATGTGAAAATACCTTTCTCGGTAATTGGTAGGCCCTTTTGCTTTCGTTTATAGAAATTCTCATGTGCTGATATAATGTCGGTTTATAATGTGCATCTTAAATACCTATATACCTTAGCTCAGTCAGTAGCGTGTCTTTCTACTGAACTAAGGGTCCCAGGTTTGATTCCCGGCATGGCAGAAAATTTTATCATTGGTGAAATGTGGGTTTACTCTTTTACATTTATAAATATGTTGTCGGGGACTGGTTGTTGTGCCTGTCCTAGTGTTAAGATAGATTTTAAGGCATATGAAGCTACGAAAGGCCTAGCAAGCAGGTAGTGGAAGAATATATGGCTTGAATAAAAAATTGATCCAGGCCACAGGCTGGAAACAATAAGGGATGTAAAATAACATGTTAAATACCTCAACTAAATGAAATGAAAATTCAAATAACGGACTTTTTTTTACCATACTTTTTGAACACAGTTTAAATTATATGAACCTATATACTTTGAATAATAACTACAACAACCTAATTACTGCGCTGTTCAATATTGTAGGCAGGATAATTATGACTAATTAATAAATGCTGTACATATCTTACAGTATAGATTGCATAATATACAGAACAAAATACAAAGAAATTAAATGTGAATAGTAGATATTCTGAACTGTTTATGTGCACATGAGCACAGACAACTGCTGAAAGGCTCGCAAGGGTTGGGAGGTATGATCTTGAAGTACAGTAGTTATTACTATGTAGGCTATTTTAGAAACTTCCCTATACTGCTCACACTTCGAGCAAGACAATGATATTCTTCACCATTCTTTAAAAAATGTTATGCATAAATATGCGTCTCAAGAAGTGTCCAATTCCATTATTGAGAAAGTTTGTTATTGGGAAGTTGTTTTAATGTGAGAGTACTATGTAGAGTGAAAACATTAAACATATTTGTTAAATTATATTCAACTATTAGATACTTGTGAGGAATAATGGGGAAAATAACCTGGAATTATGAAATGTTTTTGAAGAAATTATATATGTATCAATAAATGAAGAGAAGTTTACTTGTTTCTATCTTTTCCAGGTTAAATTCTTACCCTACCTCATACATTACATTATTTTACAGTACTTTTGAACTTATTTTTATTTCAAATAATTTGAATAGTATAAAGTATGGTTGGAAATGTGAGTAAAGTTAATATAAACATTTGAACAAAATACATTAAAAAAATCCAATAATTGGAACTAAACAGGTACTGTACCCAAAATATGAGTTATCAATATTCCCAATTATTTTGTATTGATAACCATAAAACCATGTAGATTAGAAGAAAAAAAACTATGTTTACTGTTAAAACTCAAACCAAATAGCCTAAAACTTGCTGGTGGCAGACACAGTGGGATGGGAATGTAAGAGAAAATGAGGAAAACAAAGTAGGATAGGGGGGTGTGGAGGCTTAAAAATGAAGAGAAAATAGAACTATGTTTAGGAAAGGCAAGGCTCTTAATACCCAAGAATGAGAGATGCAAAGTGGAGGGGTGGAGTGGGAAAGGTTTAATAAAAGTTGATTCGGAGATGTAGAGGAGGTGGAAGGAGACTTGGTGAAGGAAGCAGTAGAGGATAGGACCAAAGCATTCAAAAGGAGTTAACCCATTAGCATCCAGGTAGCTCACAGCTAAACAACTCCCTAAATCCAGGTTCTTTTTGAAATAATGAAAGTGCAAATGCAATGGACACAAAAATATTGATAACTTCAAAACTATTTAAACTAGACATACATATTTGGTCTTTAAATATAAAGGAAACATTAAGGTACCTTATAATTGATGTGACATCATCAACTGCATATTGTTGGAGAGCAAACATATTTGTTTCATTTCCAATTAGTTTACACATAGTATCTCCAAGTACAAACTAAACATAACTAATTTACTGAATCATTTTGTAGGTTAGTATTCATGTCAGGTTGACCCGTAAATCCATGAATATTACAATCATTGTAATTCGAGGTCCAGTTCTAATCAATATTGTCACCAAAAAAAACAATCTTTTGGTGCGAGGAACAGCATCACCGTCAACATCAGGCCTTGGTGCACTGTTCTTGTCTTCGCTTTCACTTTCCCCACTGTCAGCTGATGAAAGTTCACCTTGTAATTCACTCTCATCCCTACTTGTATCTTTTATTTCTAAAGAAAGTAATTGTCGAATTTCTTCATCATGCAAACCACACTGACTTGTTGAAGCATATTGTTTACAAACAAATACACAAAGTATAGAAACAATTTATAGACTTTAACATAATTATGTTCTTGTCATTTCAATAATAATAAAGTGACATCTACTGGAAAGGCATGAAACTGCATCTGAAAGTATGGGGAGTTGTTTCCACTATATAAAACTAAGTTGGCAAACATGGGGCCTTATTTAAAACATAGATATTGATGTGTGCGGACCAGCACACTTATTGAGATAGCAGCCATTCATGTAGGCGTGTATCAGTTCTCTTGTGGAAGTTGAAGGGCTAAGAATAGGAATGAGGAAAGAAAAGAATATAGGGAGAGTAAGAAAAGAGCGAAACAGGTGGTACAGGAAGGATTAGATGCAAAAATGGACAGACGCTGGAATGAGATGTGGAAGTAAGAAGGTCTTAGATAACCAGGTAAGAGACAAGAGGAAAGAGAAAATTAAACAAGCTAGAATGATGATGGAGAAAGGAAGAACAATGAAGACAGGAAAATAAGAAAAGGAACTAGGTTGTAAACATATTGAGAAGATAAATCAATTTGAAAGAGGAAGGGTATGATAGTGGAGCAAAGGTTGTGAAGTCGTACATGGAAAGAGGTGGAAGATGCATTAAAGAAGATGAAACATGGACAATTTTTGGATGAACTAACAATGGAAATAATAATAGCTGCAGGAGAAGCAAGAATACAATGGTTATACAGGCCGCTATGAGTGATATGGAAGAAAAACAAAGTACCAGTAGACTGGAAGAAGGGAATTATAATATCAATTTTTAAGACAGGAAATAAGAGGTGTACTAATTAGCTTATGGGAGCATAGGGGAATAACACTGATGTACTACTATACAAAAAAAAATATGGGAAGATGCTGGAAAAAAGAATAAGAAAGAAAATGAAAGGACTGTGGAGAGAGGAACTACATGGATTTAAGGAACAGAGGTATTTTATATTTAAAGTTAATGGTTTATGTTTATTAGCAATTATAATTGTTTGGGGTTTTTTTATTGTTCACTTGGTTTCACTAGCTGTGGGTACTAAATTTCTCACAAAAACCATTCTTGCAAAACCACATAAAACAAAAATAATTGAATATTTTGCATGCTCAGCATTGAATTATTTTAAGTTGCTTTTTACCATAAACTGCAAGTTGGTACTTTATGAATAGTTCATGTTTCACCACACTTATCAACTCAAGTATACAGATAAGATACAGACTCCAAGACAAATTTTTCATATATATCAATAAACACAGTATTAAGGATTGATTGCCCAAACATTATCTGTAAGGTAAATCTTCCAAATGTAAACATTATATTGAAGAAAATGGGTGTTTTAGCGGCAATGAAAAACCGATCAAACATTGTTTAGAAGAAATCAAATGTTTATTTTGTATAGCAATGTAAATTCTGATATGTTTTGTTTGGTGAATTATGTTTTTATCTTTATAAGTTAAGTGAGTTTATTATACAGAAGTCCATGAAAACACTTCTGTACATGTAATGTCAAACAATAATACAATAAATATACTTCAATATTATTTATTTATTTTTTACTGCCGCGTCTTATTACCCGTTTGGGCTGTATGCTCACACAGAGGGAACATAGAAATTGTGGATTATTCTTAAGGCACAAGGTCCAATTTTATATTTTAATATGTTTTCTAAACATAAAAACATGGTAAAGTTGATGACTCTTTGACACTCAAGACCACTGGGTGTGCTTAGGAATGTTTTCTGAGCGATACGATATTATTAATAATAACACAACCCTGCCTATGACAATGGTATGCTCATATCCTTGCAAGAGTTAAAAATACATAGAACCTAGCTTGGTCAAATAAAATATAATGAATCACTGAAAGTATTGTACCAGTTTAAACTACAATTTAGAAAAAAAAAAATTGAAAAGGTATCTGGGTTATTATTATTATTTTTATTATAATGTGTCCTCATGCCAATCATACCTATGGACACCCGAGTAAATACATGACCAAGATTACAACTGATAAAATAATAATAACTTATGACATACAATTATATGTCATGTATTATATATGACATATATATATATATATATATATGTAAAATATACAGGAGGATTAAATTCAAAGTTACAGTTTGTCTAGTTAAAAGATTAACATGGTTTAAAACAATGTGAAATAATGTACAATAGTTTTAGGTAAGTTAAGCTCTTTAAGTAAAATATGGATTGTCTGGAGAGTATAAAAAAAATCAATTTAGTAGATGTTCCTTCTAAAAGTTTGTAATAGCTTCTGATGTTGGAATATTGAGATAAATTTATATAAAAATATTAGTAAGTTAGGTCTCACCAGGGAAAAAAAAAATTACATGATGCTTTCTTCTAAGATGGTTGAATATTAATTTCTTCTTGACAGTCGAAATATTGAGTTTCATTCAATAAGAAAACACACACAGGTTGAGTACTAAGATTCTAGCTCATTTTGGATATACTTTTAGTTCACTTTACCATAAAAGGTCTATAATTCTTAATATTTTGGTGAGGACAAACACATCTTTCAACCTTAAAGTTTTCCGACTCCATGAAGAAGATCCTTGTTCAAATTTTCAAAGATGTTCAAAATCATCCTATAACAATGCTTTTTCTATGGAAAGCAACAGAATCAACAAATAGTCCAATACAATCACTAGAGTATTGAAGGATGATTTCGAATTTAATCAGCTTGTAAAATGTAGAAATAATTAAATATATTCAAAGAATAATAAAGCTTAGAAAATCATTCATTAAATTATTGCGAGTTATTAAAAGTAATAGTTATGGCCAGGGGGGTGAACCAGTGTTTTTCCCAACTCTAAGCATTTCAAAATTAGAAAAATTCCCAAGTGGTGAAAAAGAGTACAAGGACATTGTGGGGAAGTGGGGGAGGCTCACAGGTTTTTTTAAAATTTGGGTTGACAGTCAAGACTTGAACCAATCTCTTAGAAAACTGTATTTTTAAATTTATTTGTTCATACTGGATTTTTAAAGCTACAAGGCATTTTCATTGCATAAGGAAATAACTTAAATTAGGCTATTATTTATTTCAGTTTACCTGCATCTGAGCTAAATATCCAATTGATCTTAAATATATTTATTTTTATATTTGCTGATATCGTTTAAATCATGTATGTTTAGATTAAAAAATACAAATGACTTTACTACAGCGGTTTCCAACATTTTGTAGTTTATGACCACAACTTTTTTCTCTGCGGCCATTGCGACCCTCTGATAACTTCAAAGTGTTCAAATCCTAGTGTTAAAGTTTTTCACTGTGTATTACTACCAGCCCCAACTATCTACAGTTAACTAAACTAGTGAGGTAGGTAAAATTTAGAGGAAATGTACCCTTATTTGCTTTGGAGGGATATTAGGATAAACTACCCCTGGCCAGAATTAAAAGCCTTACTTCACCTTCACAAACAAACCAAATCAAAAGAGCGTTACATTAAAACCACATGTCCACTAATGCTTGTTTTAATTAATATAAATTGCTTATAATAATGATTATATGTGACTAATATGTAGAAAAAGAGAATCAACAAGTCCGGGGTTGTGGGATAATTTTATATAATGCTAGCAGCATTACAAGGCTGCCATAGTAAACAAGTCAGCAAGAAGCTATCAGAATGGAATAGCCAAAAGGAACCTAAGCAGTAACTAGGTAGTTTTTAGCACTTTAACAATTTACATTTCTATTAGAATTAGGCATCTTCCTATAATCATTAAATCCTTGAAAAAGTAAATATAAAGCTAAAACATCTATATTGTGACCCCACCAAAAACACGCTTCAACCCCCAGGTTGGAAACCGCTGCTTTATTACTACACACTTGGAAGCAATATTTAACTAGTAAGCTCCTTGAGCTGTAGAACTCGCTCGTCACTTTATCAACAAATTAGCAATTTAGCCATGTTTATTTAAAAACATTTTCAGCTGTAAGATAAAGCAATAAAATATTGAATTTATTGATATTTTACAGTATTGTGATACCTGTCCACCAATGTTCTGCTTCATAACCTCATGGAAGTTGCCCTAAAATGTTGATACTGGTACGTGAATAAACTATTCAAAACATATTGTAATTTAGCGCATGAGGGTGAAGGGGCTTCCCCTGACATTTTATGAAATAACTTAGGGCTAATTCGAAATCATTACTCTAAGTAACATGGTTACACGAAATTTCGTGTAAATTGAAAACTAAATAACAAATTTAAAAATGTATCCCAAATTTGAAAATATTAAAAGGTGAAAAAAACATATTTTTTGTTTAATGTAGTCTACTTAATCAAATGAAAATTTATAAAAGTTGTAACCATGTAACACAGCCCTAAGTTACTCCTCTTCCTTCATTGCTGCTTTGAGCCTATTTTAATAAACAATGAAATAAGATATATCAGTTCAATATAAACTAGTATGGATACTTACTAGAAAATTTTGTGTACATTTCATTAGCCAGGGATTTTGATAATAAAACAATATTTTGTGTAACATTCACTGAATTTATTCTTTCAAAATTTAATAAACTAAGCCATTAGCTGTACAACATATGATAGTTTGAGTCATAAAACTGCAAACTAAAAACAATAAACAAAACATTGGCTGACAATGCTGGCACTTCAAGCATTGCTGGCTGAGTTAAATTTGGTTACTGGGCAGCTCATGTTCCCTTATTCGTTTCCATACCGCATTCGGCATACACTCACTGACTGTTGTATCTGCCTACTGACAACCGTGCTACTAGACAACTTGATTAACTTAGCTTTCTACAAACTACTACAAAGAATCTCCTTTCAATGTTTGATGATTTTTAAAGTTGGGATTATTTCTAGAGTAGGGAATAGGGATCAACAGTTGAGAAATTTTAAATTTGTCTGTTCAAGTCTATGGTTAAGAATTTTCATGATAGAAAGTAATGGGGTACAGAATAAGCCTAGAATTTCCCAGCTCTAGATCTCAAATCTCACAAANGGTCGTTTTGGCGTCTACTCTACTGTCAAAATTCGAATATCGCGCTGAGAATGAACAAACAAATACGTCCTCAAGCATGGATACTTCCAAATCCTGCCGCTAGACTGCAGCAGTGGTTCCACCAGTCTTTGAATATAAACAGATTGAATTTCCTCTCGTCAAAAAAAAAACAAATTATTTCTTGCAAATTTAGAGGTAAGTAGATTAAACTGAGTATTTCCACTTTATATATACAGGTATCATGGAGTAAGGAATTGCATCCATGGATGTTAGAAAATAATTTAATTAAAACATTTAAATCAAATCATAAAGAGAGTTTTGGCGAAAACCAAGGTTACCAACTTAAAAATTGTTTCGTCACTCAGCAAAAAAATATTTAAAATTTATTTGTAATAAATAGAAAAGGGAGGATGAAAATAATACAAAAATAGCCAACAGATATTTCAAGTACGCTGGAGTCGTGATCTTCCAGTCTGGATCTCGGCACTAACAAGTGTATTTTAAAATAAACTGGTACATATTCACTAGTAATTAATAAAAAAAAAATTATGCAAACGCCTTACAGCTGTTATATTGGAACCGGCAAGGCATTACTGTTAAGCACGTGGTTGGCGTATTATACAAAACAATTGCAGTTGCATACGCTTGGTTGGTGTAGATAGCAGCACTTTTGTATTTAGCTTGAAACACTCTTGTTAATGCAAACCAAAATGGCTCCAATCCAAAAGTAAAATGGGTTAAATTCACATACACTGGTCCTGAAACTCATCGTATCACGAATATAGCACAATCCCAATATTGATTTTTCAACTAACAATACATTAAAGAAAACTCTTAGTAACAGTAATCTAAACAAAAATGATAAATACAATAAAAATGGAATTTATAGGCTCACTTGTGAATACAACAGTATCTACATTGAAAAGACTAGCCGGAACTTTAGGATTCGTTATAAAGAACATATTTCTGATTTTAAATACAATAGGACCAAATCTAAATTTGCAGACCATCTAAAAAACACAAACCAACAACATAAACCAATAGACCAATGTCTGAAACCTCTTCACTTATCGCACAAAGGCACAAAATTAAACACAGCTGAAATGTTTTTCATTCAAGCAGCTTTATTCCATAATAAATCAATTCTCAATGAACAACAACAATTTTCTAATCAAATTCTCGTTAACACATTAAAGCATTTACCCAAAAACATTAAAGCCTGTAACCTCAGTTTTCCTGCTCTACCTTCCATCATATAAAATGACCCGTTTGAGCCGGAGTCAAGAAGAGTAGCTCCTTATTCTTCCTTCTCATTCACTTCCATTTTTCTATCCACCCTAGATTCCACAGATTATTCAACGCCTACTGGCTTCAATAGCGTTTCTCAACCTAATATTTTTATACCGTGGTTTAGTAAACTTTAACCTGCGTGCTCGCTTATCAATATTCATTTGTTTCTATTTACATTCTTTACCTCTGACCACACCATACTGAGTACTGACCATAGTGACAATCAGTTAACATCTTGCCGTCGTAGCAACATATAGTGATTTTTCACAAAGTCCTAAGTAAATTTGTTTGTTTGATAATTGTCTTTTACATATTCATAATTGTAAAATGTCAATGTACAAGACTTTAGTATAGCTTTTTGTTACAATTTTTCATCATGCTTCTAATTTCGTTTTGCAGTTTCCATTAATATGGTACTTATGTACCCTACCGAAACATGTCGGAATGAAGTAATTCCAGCATCCTTTTTAGTGCTGGATCCACAAAGGAGTAATGGGACAAGGAAACAGATAAGACTTAGATTATTACTTCATCCAAAATTCGTTGGGCAGATGCTAACATTAAAATTCAACAATTTTCACATTTTATATTTTATACATATTTAAACTCAAAACATTATTTGGTCATACTATTTTGATTTTCGAAGTCTTTGTAATATAATACTTATTTACATCACTATAATGTGTTGGGCAGATGTTAACCTTTAAATGCAAATTTTATCTTTTTACTTCAAAACATAATTGAACTTTGATATTTTAGCTATCCATATTTTATTGTATATTTGTTAGGTTTTGTGACAACATTTTAACGTGTTAACAAATATTTTTAGACTTTTCGTCAACCAGTGTTTGTCCAGTTGATGATGCAATGTTATAGTTTATGTTTAATTGTTCCTATTTGACTAATGTTTATTTATTAGAAGTAAATCTCAATCACACTTCTGACTTTTAATTCACTTAATACTTTTGTCAACATTCTAATGATATAAATTATATTATTAAATTCTTTGTATGTATCTCTAGAACAACATATCTAAATCTTAAATTTTAATTTTAACCACTCCTTACTCTCAACCATTTTTAGAATGTTTTCTAAAATTTTATAATAATTGTTGTTGTAAAGCTAGTAATAGTAGATCAGGAAAAATAAATGTAGGAACGGAATGACAGGCCAATCTTTCTGACAATCTTTAGTTTATCGAAAACAAGGCGAGCGTGAAGAGCTCGTAACTAAACACATCAAACTGTGAAAAGTATTGGTGCTAGAGGAATGAATCTTATATCAAAATAAAATTCAGTTCATGATGATAATTTCGTACACTTATACTACCCATCTCTTTCAATTAGGAAAAAATAAGGTATTTGCATAGAACGCCCCGGTAGTTCTTTTGGTAATGGAAATCCCAATGTGTTTCCTGTGAGGATGCTATATCACTTGCTCGCTTGAAAAACTCCCCCATCCGAAATTATTCCTTGGCATCCCACGTCAGCAAACATAAAGTGATAATTTCCATCCACTAATTCAAAAAGCACAATACTGAAGATGAATTTATAATTAAAGAACTCAGTACCCGATTTCACTGGTGCTTGCAAAACAACGTGTCTCCCGTCAAGGGCACTAACACACTGAGGCAGGTTCCAACGTTTTTCAAATGTCTTGTTAACTTCCTTCCAAGCTGTAGGAATAGTGGGTAGCTGAAACAGAAATCATATTTAAACACTAAAAGCAAAATTCAGTTCATGTGGTCAAATTGTTTGTGTTTTATTTTAATTTAAAGTTCTATCATGCAAAAAAAACCTTATTAAATAATAAACAAAAAATTGCCGTCCGAGGGAAAACATTTATACAAAATATAATTTTAAATATAGATAGTACTTAATAGATAGTATTTCATGGAATGATATTTACATTTACAAGAGACGGATGGGATACCTGGAATTGAAGATGACATCAAGGCAGGAGTCATGCATTCCGAACAAAGGGAACAAGAGACGACAGCGTCGTCTTTTACTCCCAAATCTACTAAGCGAGCGAAGGCAAAAGGAGATGATATCAGTTCATCAATAATGAACAGTGCGTTAGACATTTTGAAAACTGCTGCAAATAAGTTGGACAAAGAACCCTCTCAACCCAGCGAAATTGATTCATTTTTTACCTACGTCGCTGCGAAAGTAAATAAATACTCCCCTGAAGCACAGAAAGCGGTTCAGCATGCCGTGTTTAAGATACTTATGAAAGCTGATAGAGGATTGTTTGATGGGCCTGCTCCAAATTATCAGTACTCCTGCAACTTGCAAAACCCTGCGGAAAGTGGATGAAATCCCACCCATGTATTCTCAACCATATTTTTCGCAACCACAACAAGCAGTGCCTCCTCCTGCCATCCACTCACCATCTAAGCCATTCTTGTCAATCAACTCCACTCAAAAATCTCCTGCCTCATCAATCACTCCAGAAAATTTTGAAGATTTTGTGTAATGTTCCTTTTACCGAAATGTGTTATGATGGTAATTTCTATTAAATTTCTAAATGACGCTTGTTTTACATGTTCTAGGTTTCATTTATAATATTAAAACCTATCTTTGAAGAAATTAAATAGTGAGTTATTAAATCTGTTACCTTGATATGTCCCTGTAATTCCTTGACAAGTGCTGCGCAAACTTGTGGTATTATGCGTCCAATAGACTGCTTGTAAATCCTGAATAGGTACTGAAGGCTAGTATATAAATCTCCCGTGGCAATAAATCGAAGTGTTACTGCGAGCCTAGAACAATTAATTCAATAATTAGTATTCGTAACATAAATAAAGAAATAAAATTTGTAAACTCGATCAACAGTGTATACTAGTACAAACAGTATAGCTAATTACCTGTCTAGAGCGGAAATTGTAGTGCGGAAATACGTTTCCTGTTTGGAAATGTGGGGTCCAGTCTTATGCACCAGATTCTCAAAATCAGAAGGTGACAATAACGTGAAATTCTTATATTGGCCGCTTATTCCTAGTAACTTCAAGTCCATCATAAGCTCCGTACCAGTGCATTTTTTATGCAGATCAGTGTGCCACCAGCGTCGTTGTTTTCTCTTCTTCTTGCACAAACTAGCAATCACTAAGGCCGCATTAATCATCACCAAATTCCCGTAATTTTCCTCACACGAAGACATGATTGTAAGTACACGCACCAGTGACAAATGACTGCTGGTGGTTCGCGGTTGGTTCCTTCCTTTCCCATGGATCGCTGGAAGTTCTTTGTAAAAAATAATTTCAACAAATGGTTCACGAGCGGCTCGCGAATGGTTTGGCACGCAAATGTATAAGCACCTTTACATAGAGTGAAAATATGTCTGCACTAAAAACTCCATTATAGTTATTTGATTAGAAAACAAATTTTTCAAAGCAAACTAATTGGAATATGTTTTTTTAATAGTATCCTCATGTCTTTTAAGGTTTTTATAACGAATTCTGAAAAAAACTACTGTGGTTGTCCAAGTAGTTTACGAGAAACGGTAAATTATGTTTTAGGATTTTCGAGTATTTGAACGTGGTGAACATGATGCCACCCGGATTTACCCTGCAAGAACTTAAAAATGTTGACGTCTTGCGCGCTTCTGTCATGAATTCAAATATCGTCTGCACTTTGCATTGTGCCTATAGTGTTTCTTTTGCTTCAGGTTAGATGACAACTGAGTTGCATGGCTCCAGTTAAATTTTCACGGGCTATAAAAAGTGATAAAACTAACCACGAAACTGAACAAAATGTGTGCATTATATGTAATAAAAGAGACAGGAGAAGTGCGAAGTTGATGAAAGTGTGACTGAGAAGCAAATGTTAGAGGATACGGCACAATCTCAGGATGTTGTAAGAAAATCTAGTCGTGAGAGCCCCACATTTGCTGGCCCTCTTAGAGAAAGTTTTTTTGGTCATTTTCAACAATAAATCCTATAATCGTGTGTATGAACAATTTAGAATAAGTGACTGTCCAAGGGCTGATACATTTTTGAAAGCGGCACATTTTTTTTTTCAAATATGTTGTTTTTACTCGCACATGTGACCTACAGGATGCATCAAGTGTTTTCGGTGCTGATATACTATACCATGCCAACTGTATTTCCGCATATTTGCTAAAGCATAAACAGACACTTAAATCGCCAGATAGGTGTGATACAGTAGTGCATGAAAAATCGCGTATCTTTTCACCCATGTTGAAAAATCAAATCTGGCTGGTTTTGGGCCATATCTGAATATTTTTGGAAGATAATTTACATGAATTGATATTAATTTATTTAGATTTGTGCTTGTTATAAGGCCATATAGGCCTACACCTTTCATATTTGTGAATTAATAGGATTAAATTAAGGTCGTGCATGATTATTGAGCGTGGGAAAAAAGATTTATTCATCTATCAACTTGGTTTTAAAAAAATCATTCTACCTAAAATTATCACACACAGCTTTCGTCACTTTGTCACGTTAGGACATATTTCCCCACAAAATCGACCACATAGCCCCATGGGCTATGGAATTAAATTAAGATAGATTTTTTCATTAGTTAGACATCGCACAAAATAAACGGGATCAAAATCACAAAATGAAATTTACATATTTTTTTTACTACAAATTTAATGTATAATGTAATAATAATCAATTATTAATAGGGATATTTTTGTTTAAAATGAAAATATTCATACAATATAATGTAATATTTACAGTTTAGTTAAAAATATAATAATGTACTTATTAGTACGTACCCATATTTCTTAATAAACTATAAGTTCGTAAGTTTTGATTTACATTTTTGAAGTAGGTCATTTATTTTATAATTTGTTTTAAAATATGTTACACACATTGACGTTCAAGAATAGGTGGAGTTAAGCTGGCAACCTTGTATTTGATTTGCTTGTGTTTGTAGCAGTAGTCTCTATATTATACTAGATGAACATAAACCAGTGATTTCTATATTATACTGAATGGACATAAACATACGCATTGCCACGGACTAAAGCGTGACGCTCAAGTTTATCGTCTGCTACACTGTGGGGGGACAGATTTAACGATTTCTTTCAATGTTATTATGCGAAAACATGTCTCTGATGAATAAAAGTGTTATTGTTTGAAAATAGTGAAGTATAATACTACACTTTTCCGAAGAAACATTTACATTAAAGGATATACAATTCAGTTTTATAGGTACAAATACGAATAAAATCTTTAACATATTTAAATATATAGTTATCATTAATGTTGTTTACAGTCTTTCAAGACTGCACTTATATTTAAAGTTGGTTATTAACTTGTATATTGGTTTCAGAAACCATATTATATTGAAAGTTCGATAAATATAATGAATAAGTTATCTTAAAACTTGATCACATTTGTTTGAATGACAAACTTTGTGTTATTGCCATACATTCAAACTATCACTTAGGTTATAGGCTTGTAGAAAATATAATTATATTACAATTTTATTTTTTTTCGAAAAATGACTCATATCTTGGGTATTGCTTTCAGAAACCATATTTTGTTGAAAGTTCGATAATTATAATGAAACAAGTTAGCTAAAAACTGTACTAAAATTTTTTGAATGACATAATTTGTGTAGAAGTCTTACGTTCAAATAATAATTTAGGTTATAGGCTTGTAGGAAGTACGGTATCTGCTAAACCCTGATTTTAGTAATAATCACAATTTGTAAGGCTTTATTTCGTACCAGAATACTATCATATATATAATATTTTGGTAGGATAACGGCCATTTATAACGGAAATAGAAATTTCTTTTTGGAAGGTCTTTTATCCTAACTAAACACAACCATAGGGTAGGATTCTGGTATGAAATAAAGCCTTACAAGCGAGCTTCCTTCAAAAATCATGGTATATATTAGGCTACATCAACTTATTTGAAGAAAAAACTAACCAGTTTCAAACTTTGATATTCTCTTCAAACCTTTTACTAACATATTTATTTAATTTAACTACTCACACATTGCTGTATCTAATATATTCAATCAAATTAATAAACGGTGTCAAAATGTCACAATACCTTGTATGGGTGTAAGAGAGAAAGAGATAACAGAAAGTTCCTTCTCTCTTACACTATGGTATGCAGACGACAGCTCGAAAATTTCAGCCACAGATGTCCATCCAGTTATTTTATTGATATCAATGCATAGGGGTGGCTGTGACCCGGTGCACTTATTTATCTATGACCCAGTGCAATGCCTGTTTTCCACAAAAATACACGATTATATGATTGTGGAAAAGTTTTTGCAACTAATTTTTAAAGTCTACTAAAAGTATTTTAAAATGCTTATAATCGAATATAGCAGTAGTTGTTTTTCGGGTTGACATTCTAGAGATTTTTTCTTTATTCCATTTCCATTGGTAGACTTGTCAGCTAACCTGAGCAATCACGGATCAAACACCTAAGGAAACAAACAAGAAAGAAACAAGAAACAATTACCTGTTAATCAATAGTAGAATATTAATTTAAAATTTACATTAGTTTATAATTTTAAAATACATACCATTAAAACTAATAGCCAAATTCTGAATCGAAAGGCAAGTTACTCTTTAAAGTATAAACAAAGATACTAAGATTGTATAAAGGGAGGTTTCCACCAGAAAATATCAAACCAGATATTTTGTTATTCTTCACCATATGTATTGATACCACTCTCGCGCATATAAGGAACTTTATATTTATTAAGATATATCTATACTTAAGTAGACGTCCTATACAAAATGTTTGGTCCTTGTATTCTACTTCATTTTTCATCCCCCTACCTTTAACTCTATTTAATAATTTTATATTCTAATATTATATAGGAGTGAGGCTCCTTAATCCAACTTTAAACGGGTATAGTACGCTTTATCCGATCAATTCTTGGCTATTTCTTTCTTAAAATATTTAAAATATTAATATCAACCGTACATTCCAAACATTAAAATGCCTACAATCGATTTGAACCAAAAAAAAAAGCAAAAAATTAAATTAGGCCTTATTAAGAAAAGTTCAATTCACTTGAGCTATTGTATCTTTTGTCCTTTCAAGAACTATTGGGACACATTTCATTAAACTCCAAACATAATTTATACCTTCTTTACAAAAGTGTAAAAGCCGTTTATAATTACCACAATTAACTCTACTTTGTAGTAAATTAAACTTAGAGTGATTTGACTCGATGTAGGTGATCACAAGTATTTATAACGACTAAATTTTAGACAAAGCTAAACACAATATTGATGATGTCATGGAAATAGGCCTAACAAAACTAGCCTAGCCTAGTTTATATTAATTATTATGAAACTTATCCAACACAGCTTAACCTAATCTTTCATTATCATGACACTTTCCCAACTCAGCCTAACCAAACCTTTCATGTGTTAGTAAATTAAATTTATAATTATAGATAAATTACCCTACTAAACTATTCAATGTAATAATTAAATACATCATACAACAACGTCATAACCATTTAGTGTGCACTGCACAAGATCACGAGTGTAACGCAAAACATCATGGGATGACATCATCCGTCCAGTACACAGGATCGCAGGAAAGTTAAACATCATCATCAATATTTACAATTTGAAAGTGATCTGGGTGATGTGTTGTCGAATTTTATTTAGATAGGCCTAAAGTATTTAATAAAAGGGTAAAAAAAATCTAACTTTTGATGTAATTTGATTCTTCTATACTGTGTATAATAGAGTGAATAAAATATCTAAACATTGTACCATTACAATGAAAAAGAGCTGAAAATGGGACTGATAAAACACACTAGATCAGCTTAAATTTAATGCAGTTTACTGCATTTACAGCTTGGATGTTACACGTTGACCCGATCCAGTCATCCTTCCCCTGCATGTCTCTTTGCTGTTATGTTTTGCCTGTCGGTATATTAGACTTGGACACAATCTTAATTCCTAGGTCTTGTGTTTTCCGTTTTCTCATGGTTCGTCTCGTCTCTCTGCAGTTTGTTCTCTCAATCACTGTCATCGTCAATGTTATTGCCCTCCTCTTTCTGTCTTTGTATCTCTTCCTTAAGTTTATCAATATAATTGTCACATATTTTGAGCGAGATTAGAGTTTCGACTTAGTCAAGGAGTTTACATAGGACACCATCATGTAGGGTGTCATTGATATGGCATCCCTGTAGCATGGCTTGCTGCTGGTTCTTCAGGTGTTGCATGATTACACATTCCCAAACAACATGTTCAGCTGTTGCCTCCTTTCCACAGTCGCAGTTCCTTGTTTCATTTAGCTCTCTGTCATTGAGTAGTGCTTTGTATCTTGTACACAAGGTCCTGGGTAGGTTGCATGTGTTTGAGCTGTTACTTGTCTTGCAGGCTTCTTCTTATCTCTGCCGACGTCATCATTCCGACCCTGGTTAGTGTTTCTACTCAGCAGAAGTCACGTTTCTCCAGTCAGTACATTGCGCCTCTCTGTCTAACCTCCAGATCCAGCAGGGTTATACCTAGTGTGATGCTCAATGAGTCGGTGGATGTTGTCAAATATTTGCCGGAGAGCCTCATAAGAATAGGCCTACCCCTTTGAAGCCTCTTTAGCAACTCAGCTGGTATTAAGTTACTCAGACGATATGCCCACATACTCGCCCAGTAACCCACAATGGTGCCAACAAGTAAAGCCTCGTGATACTTCTTGATGATAGGCCTATGCATAGAGAGACAGAAATTCCTATGCCCCATGCTGATTATTTTATTCATCACACGTTTTGCTTTACCACACACTTGCTCTATACTGGCCTGGAAATTTACATTTTTCATCCAACATCACACCCATGTATCTGATGGTCCTATTCTGCCTTATCACCTGGAGGTGTCTCTTCAGTAAAGAATCCCTCAGAAACGTTCCTTTGAACAGCATGTGTGTGGTCTTCGCTGGTGCTAGCTTGAGTTTAACCCTCTTGCACCAAGTATCTAAACCTTCTAATAATTACCTGGTTTGCCTTGATCTCTAGCTGGCATCTTGAATGTCCTTTACTATGAACAAGTCATCCTCGAAGGCCTCTGGTTACACTGTCCCTGGGAGCACCTCTATTTCTTGTAACCCAGGCTTGAGTCCTACATCGCAGAAAACCGGCCTGCTTACTGACCCTTGGTCAGTTTATTGCTCAGGGATACTCTTGGACATTTCAATGTAGTGTATCTGTCATTGCAATAGTCCAAGAAGCTGTAGTACATCTTCCCAGGACATCCTATTCTTCTGAGTCTCTTGAAAAGAGCGAGCCACCACAGGTTTTCAAATGCCCCTGAGATGTCCACGAATATTTTGGTTGTGTACTTGGATGTCAAGTTATCTATTAAGTTCATAGCCATTGCTTTCACCTCTTCCCTAGACCTTCCTCACCTAAAGCCACGTTGTCTCTGGTGCATTCCTACCACCTTGCAGTGTTTCTTTAGTCTTGCACAGAGTATCTTCTCTTGTAGCTTCCCACAGGTGTTTAGCAAAGATATTGGTCTATGACTTAGGTAGCAGGTTTTTTTTGTCCTCTCCCTTGCTAAGAATGACTACCTCACTCAGTTTCCAGCTATTAGGTGCTGCCATGTACCAGACAGGCACTCATTCATTAGCCAGATGACATACGGAGCGATCCAATCAGCAGTTTGCTGCAACACCCCAATCTTTATACCATCCAGTCCAGGTGCTTTGTTTTTCTTCATTGAAGCTATGACAAGGCGCAACATTTCTGGTCACCAGGTCACCATTGGCGTTAAAACATTTGAGTCTGGAGCCAAAATTTTGTTTTTAAAAATGTGTTTCAAACACGCCCAAACTATATAGGCTCATATTCTCGTGTCTCAAACCATTGTGTGTTAAGTGCCATGGAAAGTGCACACTTTCAATCTCCATTTTCGGAAGACTGCATTTCCCCTCCATTGGAAGAAAAAATGGCTGAGTCACACTCTCCTACCTCCTTCACTCCTCGGACACCTTGGATTTGCCTCCCCAAAAAAAAAAAAGCTTCAATTTGAGATACAAAAAAATAAAAAAAGATCTTAATATTTGAACCCAAACTTCTTTAATGAAAAAAATGGATATTTTGTTAGCAGAGTGGGCCGAAGTCAAACTTTGGTTTCCTCATTGACTTTGAATCAGATGCTGGAGAAGATTCATAGTGAAAAGTGTTCAGCAAGATTCCCCAATTTGCTCCAGATTCTCACATTTTGTGCTGTTCTACCAGTGACCACATCTTCATATGAGAGGGGCTTCAGCTGCCATAACAGACTTAAGGCGGCTTACAAGAACTCTCTCAAGACTGAGACACTGGATGATTTGTTCAGAATTTCTGTAAATGGATCCTCCCTGTCAGAGTTTGACCCAACAGCTGCGATTGACAAGTGGTACTTCAGTGCAGAAAGGTAGCACTACAAAAAAACATATAGGGCTAAAGTACATACTTTTATTAAATTATTTATATTTTTCATAATCATGAATATAAAATAGTGGCGACCAAAGATTTTAGTCTGGCTAGTGTCTTCAGACTTGAAATTTTATGCCCTGAGCTATGAACCTTTTTACTTTATCTTGGGTTACTAGATCCATGCCAATTTTGTCATTGTATAGGCCTGAGTCAGTTATTTGTCTTCTTGTTTCTTCATGTTCAGTGTCTTCATTGTCTTGGGTGTCATCAGGGAGCAACGTCTCCAGGAGCAGCTCCGCCGATTCTTCCCAGCAAGTCTTCATAGTCTGGTCGCTGAACTGTCGTAATCGAAGCTGGGGGCCTTAGTTTCCTCATCACAATCTTAAAGGGTATTCTCCATTGGTTGTTGTCTAGTTGTTCTTTTACATATTTTTCCCAGCTGCTACTAGACTACTTTCAAACTTGTTCTTCTTTCTTCTGTAGATTCCAAGGAGAATCTGCTTACTTGCTAGGTCTAGCTCTCTACTATAGATCTTCCTGGATCTTCTGGCTTCCTCACACAGTCTCTGCATTTGGTTATTCCGTGGTTTATTGTTGACTTTACTCTCTTATTTCTGGAGAGGTATTGCCACCCTCATAGCATCCTGTAAAGACTGCATTAGTTATTTTGCCTACCAGTTCATGTTGTCGCCTGGTGACACCAGAGTCGGCAATACCAAACTCTCCCTTAGTCTACCCCAGTCCTCTTTGGTAATGTTGTATCGACATCGTTTTCTCCTGCATTTTCCATATCGTCTCATTCTTCATTGGTGAGCTAGAAATGGATAAAGTGTGGTCACTTCTAGCTGAATATTTGATCACCTACCATCCTTTTATAATGTTAGCAGCTGTGAGGTTGAATGGGGTTACATATATAATGCTGGATGTCTCTGCTCTCCCTGCATATTTCAGTGGGTTGCTTGCCTCATTTACCACCTAGTGTTGTCTGGCATTGATTACTTCTTCCAGTACCCCCCTCTTTAATCCTTCCTTACACTATACCAAATGGGCAACTTAGCATTAGCATCAGCAGTGTATATCGACTTTACTCTGGGATATGTGCTATCTATTTATTTTAGCCTTTCCAAGTATGGCTATATACGGTCACTGTGTTAAAAATACATATTTGTCAACATACACCTGCCTATCTCTGTTCTGAGTTCCACACATGTTACATGTTCGTCACTGAATTGTGTTATGTTTATATATAATATGATAACAGTCCTCCACAGTTGTCACAGTAGCTAAAAACCTCGTGGTGACTGGCATGTGTAGATCCTTTATATTCAGATTAAATGGCTCCTTCAAGCACATGATGTCTAATTCCATCTCCTCGGCGAGCCTTTGTATTTCATGCATTATGGCCACACTTATCCTATTCAGCTGACCTACATTATGGATGGTATGTATACTCCATTCACGGTAGGAATTACTCTCTGAAAGGTCTTTTTTCCTACCAAAATCCTACTATATAAGAGCTTTCTGGTAGGCAAAAAGGCCTTTCAGAAAACAATTCCTACGATGAACAGACTTTATGTATGTATGTGGCTTTTTGGCCACGTCTCTTTAGTGTCAAATGTCGTTCGGTCATGTGCTCCAATGAACTGGCCGTAGAGCTGTTGTTCATTGAATGTCTTGTTCCTATGATTGAACACTTTGCACACTTTGCACACTTTGATGTGCAAGCTCGCCGGATCTGTTGGTAAGTTCACAGACTTTAGGAGTATTTAGTCAATCGCCTCGAGGTTTGGAGACATTATGTCCTCCCTTTCGTGCCTGTCCTCACAAGATGTCTCAAAGCCAAGTGCAGATCTTTCTGTTTCTCCAACCTTGATAGCTGTAGTACTTCCTCAAAAGCTCTGTTTCACCCGTCTCCCTCAGGTATTGACTGCTCCTTTGGCGGCTGGTTCGACCGGAGTAACTAACGCTGTCCCTTCTTCTTTACTTCCACTTACAGAGTTCACATTACCTACTGACGTCACTTTACCCTTCTTCCAAAATTTCAATTTCTGGATTTTCTTCTCAGGTTTTGTTGTGACCTCTTCAGTAGTTGTCATTACCATCTTCTCATGCATCAGTTTGAGGGGTGGTTGTCACGAGCAATCTTTGCTTTTTGGCCTTGTAAGCTGCAGCCCTTTTCTGATTCCACCTTATTCATAATGGAGGTTTCTTCTTCGTCTTTGTTTCTCATTCAGTCTTTTTCTTATGGTTAGTCTATGTCATATCCCTACAGATTCCTAATAATATAATAGAATAGAACACTGTTTAGTTTGTAAACCTATGCAATTTATTCACTTTCTTGAATGATTAGTAACCTACCAATTTATTTGATCGTACAAATTAATGGTCCATGTTTTGCTCAAGTTTTTACAATATGTTAGCTTTACGTTTGCTGAATGTTGATCACACAAATTATAATGTAAATTTGAGTGTGATCCCAGTAAGTATAAAATAGGTAACTGAGTTGTGTGTGTTAAAATGAATGACTCCAATCAACTAGGCTAAATCTCCACTGCAACTCTGTAAGCTAAGTTATTTACCTTTGATAGCAATTCCTGAATGCATCTGTAAATGTAATTTTATTTAATGTGCAAATGTATGTTGACTACATTAGGCCTATTACTTTATCAGTGTTTTAGGCCTCTGCATATCTTCTGTAGCCTAATCCTTGCTCCATCTGTCATTTTCACCGTTAACAATATGGAGGAAACAACACTTGATGTTATGATCGAACCAGAGGTGGTCCTGGAATATGGCTTTGATAAAGAAGTTAAACTAGAGATGGAGGTATGGCTGGTTTTATATTTTATTTGGGTTGGGGCTATATTTTGGTAATGAGGTATTACTCATTTGGTGGCAAACAGGCTGCTTACTTTTTGGAAATGAGAAATGGTAAACACAAAATATACATCACATTTATAAAAAAAACTCAAGCTCTAGTTGGAAAATTTTACCTTTAATTTTTTTTTCACCGCAAAAAAGTGATCAACATGGGTGGACAAAGTGGTAGACAAACAAGGGATCGACGTGCAGAAGCCACGTAGACCAAGTGGTCCAAACAAGTAGGACTATGTGACAGACAGCCAATTGGTAGACTAATGTTAAAAGTAGACCAACTGACTGACAAATTAATACATTGCAAACAAAGTTTTTGCCTGTTTGCAACTTTGTTGTCTAACACTTTGTTCACAATGTATTACTTAACTGGTTGATCACTTGACCCACTCTCAACATGCTCATTTTCTTCCTTTATTTGCTTTTAGTCTTCTCCTCTCCTCACACACTTGCTTTTATCTGTCCCTTCCATCACTTTCTTTGTCTCCCTTGCTGTCTTTTTCCTCCAAGCTTCAATTACACCATTCTCCTTGAAATTCTTTCCTTTTCAATTCTCATTACATTTCCATACAATCTAATGTATTCCAAGTACCCCAACTCTTGCCCGGGCAACTTCATTCCCATGGCCTCCAATTTCCTAGTCTCTCTTCTATTCAACGGCTGTAACAGGTCTCTTAACATATCCTCTCTACTTCCACTCTTACCTCAATGTTTGTGGAGAAAGTTAGTGAGAATGAATTAAGTACGGAGTTGTTTTTTGAGCTATATGCACAGTGTCTTGCCTACCCTGTAAGGGAACAGTGTTATTATGTATGCATGTATATCATGATGATTGTGGCATTTTTCAGCTCTTCTCCATCCAACTGCTTTTACAGGCCTTATCCTCTTGTTATTACCATCACTTAACTCTTGGTCGTGCTAGTTTTGTCACTAAGTGGCCTTTAGTGACTGGCATTTATTTTTCTTACAGGCTAAAACAGACAAATCTGCTTGCCGTAGAAGAATTAAGGCAACATGTAAAGAAGGGGGTTGCTCAAATTATATCATAAAAGGAGGTTTCTGCGCAAAGCACGGTGCAACCAAGACTAAGAACACATGCAAGAAAGAGGGTTGTCACAAAAATGCTCAAGGAGGGGGTCATTGTGTGAAGCATGGAGGAACTAAAGCTAAGCGCACTTGCAAAAAAGAGGACTGCCCCAAAAATGCTCAGGGTGGAGGTTATTGTGTTAATCATGGGGGTACCAAGGCCAAATGTAAAGAAAAGCTTTGTCCTAAATATGCTATTAGAGGAGGCTACTGTATGCGGCATGGTGGGACAAAGGCTAAAAGTACCTGTAAAGAATCAGGTTGTGCTAAATATTCTCAGGGAGGCGGATACTGTATAAGGCATGGAGGAACCAAAGCCAAGCGTATGTGTAAACAAGAAGGGTGTTTGAAAAATGCTCGTGTTGTGGGGTACTGTATTCGGCATGGAGTGACTAGTCGCTCCATTAGACAAGAGGAAGAAACCTGCTCCAAATCTTTTCATGGTGGGGACATAACTCTATTGGAGAATAATTTATATCAATTGTAAATTTAATTATAGAATTTACTAGGGCTGGGCCGAAAAGCTAATTTGCTGACTAGGCCGATCACCGATGCCCATCATTTGGTTAATTTTATCTTAAATATTGCCGACTAGGCCGATCACTGATGCCAATCATTTGGTTAATTTTATTTGAAATATTTTAAAGATAATATGCAGTAGGGATGTCATTTTATTTTGTACAATATAGTAGGATTGCTTATACAAGTTAAAATGAAAATTTTATAATTAATTAGATATAATCCACTTCATTATTGACCCTACCGCATTTAAAAATTTGTCAAGAGCTTAGCACTGATGAGTCCCCAGTATCTATTGTGTGCATTATGTTATCAAAAGATCGGTTCTAAGAATCAGCCAAATGTTGAGCATTGGCATAGCCGACCGTGCCATAATCGGGTGATGTTCACATTGGCGTCAGTCCAGCCCTAGAATCTACTTAACCTGTACCTGAAAAACTGAAATGACACCCATTTTTATCTAAGTCGTAGTTTTTTTTATTTATGTTTTAGCACAGGTTTTAGTAAAATCTTAGATTAAAGTAGTAGGGTTGGGATTTGGATAGTTTAGAAGAAATGCACCCATATTTCCCTGTAGAGAGCATGAAAAATACCCCCCATGAGTTCTGTATCAAGCCAAATTCCAACCTACTGGTTAAGAGGGAGGCCACACAAGTGATGCCAGGCCATTTAAACCATATGTATTTTTGTAAATACTTGTAGGCCTACTCACCTTAATTTTGAAGATATAAAATTGACTACACATTCAGCATAGATTGGCCGCTGGCACTTAGGCATGTTTCCTCTCGACTGACAGGTCAGCTAACTGGCACTGTAAGGGTTGAGTTGGCTTATAGGTATTATTAAATACATATACATTTGCCAATTGAGTTTATATAATTTCTTGAATTTCTCCATTTATTCACATTTCAATCTTCTCTCCATTATTATTACCTCAGTTACACATCTCACAAACTTTTTAACTTTAACTGTAATTTGAAAGGTACAAGGGAATAGGGTGTAATGTTATTTTTAGTACCCCGGTTTATTTTACGAGGAGAATAAATTAATCCATCACGAACACAAACCTGGACCACAATCATAAAGAAAAAAAAAATTATAAGCTCATCAACTGGTAGGAAGATGGCCTTTCAACGAAACAAGAAAAATCTCACTTACTTTAAACATAAATATACAATTAAATACTAAGGCTTGGGGGCGAAGAATCATACTCGGATACTCACTGATTCTTCCTGATTTCGTTTTCGTAGCGTTCACCATCCTATTATGACTTTTGACCTTACAATTTAAAATTATTTTTCACAAAATTAATAATTAAAGCCAATTTTTGTAGGCATTTCAACTGGAAGATTTTTTTTTAATGTTCTAGAAGGTTCTAACTATAGGTCCTACTCTTGCCAAAATCAAAGAGATCATAATTTACTTGGGATGAATGTCCAAAACAACAGAGACATATTTTAGAATCCAGTCAGAGTTAATAAAAGTTTTCTAACATGAACAAAAGAGGTAAAATACTAATATAATATTTTCTTGGGGATTAACTGTGTTTTAATAGTTGGTTATTATTCGTTTAAAAGCCATCTTCCTACCAGTTGGTGAGCTTATAAATTTTTTTTCTTTATTACTAAACAAGTCCAACAAACTATTTTCCTATCACTGTGAGAAATATTAAATTCTTTAAATTATAAATTGATATTAAACTGATATATTCATATTTTTTTCTATCTTACATTGTTACCATTAGATTTATACTCACCCGGATATCCATAGGTAGGAATATATGACACACAATGAAGAATGATTAAATGATATATTATTTAAATTTACAAAATTTATGTTTAGTCTTTATTAAAATTTACAATACACTCTTACATTCATTGTATGTGCTACGGAAATATAAAAGATTATATATATAAAAGATTATATATGTATAAAAGATTATATATATATATATAAGATTATATATATATACATATATAATCTTATATATATATATAAATAAAAGGAAGTTAGGTTTTTTAGAGTCCAACCTTGAATGTCACTATGCAGGTATTGGTAAGGAATAGTATCCTGTATACACTATACTTAGTGATGTAATAATCGTGACTGCAAGTACCGATCCTAGTGATTAGCCCCCACTCCCCAGAAGTATCCCCGAGAATATTAAAGTCTGCGTGTTAATTGTGGCTAGACACCAGAGCCAGCCCCCACATTGAAAGTTATATTTACTATTTATTATATATATATAAATAATAAAGTTTATTACAAGGGGGAAAGTCACATTACACATGGTTCCAGGACAACAAGTTTACATCTCAAACCCCACAAGGACCCCAGCAAATAATTTTTAAAAATTCATTTAAAGATGGCAGAGACCTCTTTTAACCATAATTTAAAGTACATTATAAAGGCATCATGATTGTCTAACAGATGGCAGCAGTGACCCCATTTCTCCTATTTCCTTAATTTTCTTTCTGTTTTTTTCATACATAAGTTATTATGATTAAGAAATGTATATTTAAAAATTTAACTTTGTTTGATGTGTAGCTGTGTGAACAAAAATAGTATAGAGGACAAGGAAATGAGAGAAGTTTACTTTTTTCAATATTTGATACTTTATCACTTACATATTACGCTGTTCTTATATTGTTTTTATCTATTATTAGTCATCAGCAGGGCTGTCCTGCACCAAGGAAAAATATGTAATGTTTTATGTTTAGAAAAATGGAAAATTTAAGGAATTTTGCCAATAACTATTTTAAATACTCTAGCTTTGTAGATTATGGATATTTAACTTGAATCATTGGGTTTCATAACGTGCTTTATTAGCAGCATGGTATAAGGCGTCACTTTGGTGTTACACTAGACTGACGATGACAGGGAGATCAGGGTTCTAATTTGGCCGGGTGTTCTGTGAGTGGGTCTAAAAAAAAAGTTTTCCACGCAAATGTGGGTACTTTCTTTGAATTTAACCTTTTTCATTCCTAACTTATTAGCGTAATTAGTACATATAAATATTACCTAGACAGTTAGTAAGACGTGGTGCTAAAAAAATACATATATTTCCCCATAAAGCACAAATCAACCTGTTTTAAAGACCAAACTGACTTGGCATTAGTCATTTACTGTAGAAGCTCGATATAGCTCGGTTGTTGGGAAACATATTTCACCCCCGCACTATAGCTTAACTGTGGCATATCGGAAGGTGACCTGTAGAGTCATAAACGACGGGGCGAGAGTATGGGGGGGAAACAACAAAATGCATTACTATATGTAAATTTAAGTCATTAAACATAGAAATAAAAAATAAAAACTTACCAGTCATACACTTTACTTTTATGAATAATAAAATACACTAGTTGCATTGTCTTTGATCATGCAACCTAGTGTTGCTTAGCGGCTTAATGCGGGTCGAAAACAGCGCTGCATGCCTTGGGTAATTGTTTCCTGGCGGTCAGAGATGCGAGCCTAGTGTTAAATGATAATGCTATTTACTGACTATCCACAAGTAAGAATCTCACCAATACAGTAATAATGATTTTTTTTGGGGGAGGACATACTCTACACCGCGCTATATTCAGGCTTCTACTCTATATTAAAAATGAAATTTCAATATAAATTTTCAGGAAAAATGTAGATATTTTCTGAAAAACATAGAAATCATCAGGAATTTTGTAGTAAAAAATAGTGCTTTTATTATTAAAAACATTTCTTAACACTTTTTAGTATCTGCAGCAATAAGGAAACAAATATATTTTTATTGTGTTCACATTTTTTGTGGTATATTTGTTTGATTGAGCATGTTGACATATTTAGTAAAAAAATATAATTTTCAATATATTGTTATTTTTGTATAGAATTTTATCATTCATGTGACCTGGTTTTTTTCTGGATATTTCTGTGTATATATATATATATATAATATTTATATATATATATATATATAATATTTATATATATATAATATTTATATATATATATAAATTTTATATATATATATATATATATATAAAATATTTGATTAAATATATCAAGCTTATTTTTGGCACTTTTGTGTAGACACTTTTATTATCATGGGGTTGTCTTATCAGATAAAATATGTGATATAATTTGTTTGTGAATGTTTCATTTAGTTCACTTTTTAAGCTTTAAATGTAATAGTATATAACTTGCTCATAAAGCCACATAAAACTAAAAATCACTAAAGGAGAAATATTTTTTTACAAAGCTTTAATTATGTGTGGTGATAATGAAACATTAATAGGTTGTGATATGTACATAATACATAATTGTTTTTGTTGTTGATATAAAATGTAGTGCTAGAAGCAGTGTGTAAGAACAGGTGAACGTTTAATAAATTTAATATGTTTGAAAGAAATTTTATTTTTATGGGATGTGCATTATTAATAACCTACATGAAAACAGTGTCACCAGCACAGTTTAGTAAAATGCCTTCATCTTTCTCTTTTTGCCTCCATTCTTCTCCTCTCACTCACACACTTGCAGTTATCTGCTCCTCCCATCTCATTCTTGGTCTTCCTTGCATTCTTTTCCCTACATACTTCATCTCCATTATTCTCTGTCATATTTTTTATTTTCCTTCCTCATTACCTGCCCATGTCATCTCAATTTTGTTTCCTCTACTTTCTAATGTATTCCCTGTTCTCCCACTCTTTCCCAGGTAACTTCATTCCCATGGCCTCCACTTTCCTAGTATCTCTTACATTCACTGTCCATGTTTCTTTTGCAAATGTGACAGTGGGTACAAAGTATGCCCGTTGAATGTATATATACACAAGAAGTCGCCAGCCCAGCTAAAAATTCTGACGAGCTTAGTTTAGTAGAAAGTCTCTGTCCGCTAGGATCACTTGTGTTCTCTAACGCCAAAAAGTGTCACTCTGATAGCCTAGGGGTAAACAGGCTAAAACCTTCTCTTTCTCACTTCTCCTTCGCTCTCTACAAGAGACTTTTAAGGCTGGGGCTGGTCATCAGTCCTTTCCTCCCCCAAACTCCTAATAATAGCAAACGACCTTGAAGTAAAGCATGAAAAAAATTCATTGTTCCCAGGCAACTTTCCTTAGGTTCTTTTTCAAACCCGAGATTCATGGGCACCTCTGTCTTGCTTCAGCATTTTGCTTTATATAAATTAAATAATGTATTGATTTGTATATTTTTGTGTAAAGTTGAGTGATATTTAATATTTTTAATTTTTTAAATATAATTTATCTTCATTTTTGAAAGAAAGATTTGTTCTATGAAATAATGAATCGAGGACAAAAATGTGCATACCGCGACTGCTCAATTACACGATACAGTCCTGGAACTAATATATCTCTGTTCCGATTTTCAGTGAAAGAAAAGGATAGGCAAGCTAGTAAATGGGAACTAAGTTATTAGCAATTTAAATATTCCAAGTCATTTTATGAGCGTTTAAACAAATCAAAATACTCTTTGTTCCCTTTATCTTATGTTTTGATACACATTATGGATACATCTATCAGCGATATATTTCATTTAGTTGAAACTTGACACATGGACACGTATTACTTATTCTAAGGGGTAAGGGTGCAGAGGGTAATTTAAGAGGAATTGCAATGTTATAAGTAAGATAAAATGAGAAACTCACATTTCCAAATCACATTTATAAAATCGTTACTCAGTGGACCCGGCTGAGAGTCTAGTAAATACTAGTTAATATGAGTCAAAGAAAGCAATAGCCTCATAACAATGCCATAAAATGATTTATAAGAGTTTGATTGAATTTGATTACTTTCAACTATAGGTATGCTTTTGATCTAACTTGAGATTTTTATTCGAACTCTTTAAGCTAATAATTTCACGCTTATTTTAGAAATTTGGCAGTTTTTACCATTTATGTTTAGTGTTTGGTAGCCCTGTGTGTTGCATAAAAATAATACTCGTAGTTTAATTACGTAGGCATATTTACTATAAATTGTATTCATATGTCAACTGCTAATTCTTAAAATAGGCCTATTATGTTGTTTTGTTATGTTAATAATAATATTATAATTTGTTAATTTGTATTATTTTAGTTTACTTATGTTACTTTTAGTACAAAACAATTTCACTTGGAGTTTTTCAAATTAACTGTGGACCAAATTAATATAGACCTAAGGAAGAACAAAATAGTAATATATTAATTATATACATAGGAAATATATATATTTTTCTTGTACCATAAACGTCTGCCATATTTGCATTTAATCACACTAAAAAGGTATGTCTTAGGATTAAACCATTTTAGAAAAAACATATTCACATTTTGTTTTGTGAAAAGAGGGTGATGGGCCATTTAGGAAAAATCACATTCAGTACACCCAACCGGAATTTAAACCTTAACCCTCCCATCAACAACAAATATGAGTTGATGACTCCTTAATCAATGTGCCTACCAATGCGGGTTAATACACTTAAGTAGACGAGTTTGAATGTAATAAGTATTTAAGACTTTTGATACGTTTTATTAATTCAATATTAGCTGCAGGCGAATAATCCTACAAATGACAATCTAAATTCTAAAGAGACAGTGCCGTAAATAAGTAATATGTGTGTTCGCCAAAACTTGGTTGAGTGGTTGAAATTAAACAATAATTGTAAAAATATTTGCCTACCAAAACACATCTTATGTCATTCGAATTTCTTCTATGACCTTCTATACTTTTTTTATATTTTTGTAATGCAAACCATTATTGTTCAATCTATTGCTCCAATGAACCAATTATTATTAACTACAGGAAAAAGATAATACTATAGTGAACACAATAATTTACCACAGGGATATGTGTGTATAGGGTTTCGTTAAAATAGGAGTAAATACATTATTTGAAAAAATTAATACCTAAACTAATATGTTCAAAGAAATAAATAGTAAGAGACAATCGTAGACACTTTCTTTAATAGTGTATTATAAAGTGGAACAAAATTTTCAAAAATATGTTTTCATTAAACTACCGCCAAGTAAAGGTTTCTCAGAAAAACACACAAAATCAACTGGTTAATCACAATAACAATATCAAAATATATTCTTATCATTAAAAACATTCTCAAATAATCATTTTGAGCTAAATCTTTAAAGCAATTTTTGAAAAATGTATAAATATTTAATCGTAAGTAAATTATCCTTAATTTAATTGATTTTAGAAAATTAAACATACATTATTTTTATCATGTAAAATAGTTCCTTGATACTAATTTTTCATAAATCAGTCATATGTAAACTATGATTTTTAGGAAAAACAATAAAAAAAAATCTAACATATAATTTTATAAACTTGTTTTCGTTAATAGAAATTACGAGGAAATGACGCAACAGGTTTTGACAAACAACCACTCATAAATGTTAGGGATCCAGGATCTCGGCAAAAATACTAGTTTTCAACGAAAATCCTATTTTCCAAGCAAGTATTCTGCTTTTTAGTTTTTGTTTGCATCGCCATGGTTTACACTACCCTAATTTGTGTAATTTGTGCATGGATGGATTTCTGTAAATAAATTATTTCTCTTTAGCTACAAATAATACCAAATCAACTCTAACTTCATTGGTATGGTGCAACAAATAGAAAGATTACGGCAATTAGTTGTATATATCAAACAAACCAATAATAGTAGGTTAAAGATAAATCAATTTTTTGCATTATTGCTTTATCTCCTGCTTCTTTGTCTTTAAATATTTGCCTCTGATATATTGTATGATTTGAGAAGCCCGTTCATGGTAAGTGAAATTACGATAAAATAGCTAAACTGATTGACAAAAGAGCACTCTTTTAAAGAATAGGGTCCAGGATGTTGGTAAAATTAGTAGCTCAATTCTCCCAGATAATTTTCCAGCTTTATCTCTTTTTTTAGTTTACATCATCATGAACACTCTTATTTTTGCATGGTTGTAAATTCGTAAATAAAATATTTAGTTTTGGTTAAAAATAATAAATCAACTCTTACTTAAGTGATACATATAATGCAACAAATCGTTAGAGCAGTTTTAGAAATATTTCTAATTTTCAAAAATAATTAGTCATTAAATTATGATTTTTCCCATCGAATAGCTACTATACATTGTTATTTGTAGTGTCAGACATCAATTTTCAAAAAAATTGGAATGTTGAAAAAGCACTCATGAATAGATTACCCTTAATTTGAAAGCTATGGTCAAATAAAAAAAGAGTTCTGAGGTATCCCCATATAACCTCAAAATATCAAATTTGAACAAAATCCAATAAACCGCTTATGATCTTGGCCCAGGGACAGACAGAGTTGTAAAACCCACTTTTTTTTTAGTTCGGGACATACGTAAAACGTAAAGATTCGTCTTAGTCTCGTGATCAATATCTGAAATGATTACAATAGTTTCTCTTTATAGGAAAAAGAAAAAAAGTCAACGTTCTATAGTTTATAACATTTCACTTGGATGTGCTTTAGAAATATAAAACGTAGTGTACAATAGAAGCAAAAATATAGTATTTATAACTCTATATTATTTAGACTGTGTGTAATTTTTGGAATAGATAAAGTATTGTAATTGTGAACATTTTCTTACTCTAGATTATGAGTGACTAATATTGATGTATATAAAATACACACCAGAACCCAAAAATGTGGCTCCTACAGTTCTTTTAGTCTCCATGTACTGTACGTCTTTCTGTACCTGAGGCTACAGCCGAAACTTAAAACTTGAGATTCAAAATAGAGGTCCGGAAATTGTGGGGCTGGAAATTGACAAAACTAATAGAAATAAAATGTTAAGACACAATCTCACTAGCTTTTTCATATACTGTATTATAGCTTGGAATAAAACGTTCAAAAATAGGTTCTCAGTAAACTACTCAGATAAGTTACCTATCCTCAGAAAAAAACAACATTGTCTTATTAATCACAACTAACACTATTCATATATAAATTTTAAATAAAAGTATTAAAACCAATTTCAAAAATTTCAAATTTTCAAAAATCAGCCATTTATAAACTACTCTCAACTTATTTTTATATGTTTCAGTAAAAATACTATGAAATACATTCTAAGGTACACATTTTAAACTAAGCAGACTAAAACTACCCTTAATTAAAATGCATTTTTATTTAACATATAAAAGAGTTCCAAGATAATAATATTGAGCAAAATAGCTAAATATACGTTTTTAAAATTAATTTTTCAAATTATTAAATAATTTTTAAAAAGAACAAATTTGCCTATTTATAATGTAAAATACTTACCAGACACCCATAGTAAATCAAATTGTTGAAGCAATTTTCAAAATATTTCGAATTTTTTAAAATCACCCATCAATTAAATATTCTTAAACTAATTTTCCCTTCAATAACAAAGTATATGATGTTATTAATAAGTTCAAAGACGACCTAGATACCAATTTTAAACAAAATATTTAAAACCATTTTCGAAAAATTTTCAATCACTATTCAGTAAACTTCCCATAATTTTAGGGCTAGGGGCAAAATAAAATAAACTAAATTTTTTTAGCAAAATAGAATAGTTTAATGTGTCACGTTAATGAATGAACTTTGAAAACTCAAATCTCTTTAAAAATGGCTTTAACGATTTTATTCAAAATGTATATATGTGGTGTAATCAAATAATATGTTTGTTACTCTGGGGTAACCTATTTAGGGGTATTTTATTGAAAACATATTTTTGAACATTTTGTTTCGAACTATAATAGTAGTCTAGACTTTATGAGAGAGTATGTAAAGATTGTGTCGTATCATTTCACTATTAATATTTTTTGCGTAGTGCCTCTTACCAACCATTCGGGCTATCCTTAGCTTCTTAATATTATAACACATTTTCCGTAATATGGATATATAAATATATATTTAAATGAATAAACAAAATAAATCAGGTTTATGATATACATTTTTTGTTCATCAATAATTTTTATAATACTTGATCAACAATCAGTTGTATATGAGGGATGAGCTAATAAAAGTTATAATTATATTATTATCATCTTTGTTTTAGATGTCTAGATTGGGTGCTACACTCAGGTAATGAGGATCTCCTAGAACTAGCAGATAAACAACTTGCAAACAGAGTTTTATGCTCAAATCATTTTTCCAGTGAACAATTTAAAAATGGATTAAAAAAGTCTTTGAATTATTTTGCAATAGCCTTTATGTATGAACCGCATGACGTAATACAATGCTCATCCCGAAACAATGTATTAGAATCTTTCAATAACTGTGAATATTCACCAAATACAGGAGAAAATAGCTCTACAATCACAAATAGAATTTACACAGAAAATATTTGTGTTGGAGCATCTGAAAGAGAACCCTTAACTTCCCCCAAAAAGAAAACAGGCCTTTTATCTCACAAATATGTTTGTTCCCCTACTGCCATAAGTAGTGAAACAGTACAAGGCAGCGATACAACTCCAAGATAAATAAAGCTTAGAAGAAAACTTAAAGAAACAACATTACTTCTTAATCGAAAGAGAAGCAAATTACATTTTCACCGTCACAAAAAAAAAAATTCCATTGCCGATGCATTGCTATTGATAGGCGAACATGTGTCGGGGGTACCCTACACATTAATTAAAATGCAGCTCAACCACAAAAAACGCATACCCTGGGAAAAAGATGAAAGAGATTTCGCTATTTTTACATTTTACAAATCCCCTTCTTTGTACAAAGCTTGGCTGAATCAAGGGTTTAAATTACCTAGTGAAAAAACTGTACAAAAGTGGGTTAGTATAATTAACATTGGGCCAGGAATTTCAGAGGAAGTTAAGGAAAAACTAAAACTGAAAGTAAAATGCATGTCAGAGTACGAGAAAGAATGCGTTTTATTATTTGACGAGATGACTATCAAAAAGTGGCTCAACTATAATTCACAAAATGGCCTCGAAGAAGGCAGACAAGATCTTGGCCAGTTGGGTAGGAGTAAGTCTCTTGCATCGCAAACTCTTGTCTTTATGGTAAGGGGTTTGCTTTACTCCTGGAAAATGCCATTTGCATACTTTCTATCATCTGGCCCAGTGAAACACGTTGAGTTGATGATTCTTCTTGATTTGGTTTTAGAAGCAATTTTTGAAGTAAGTTTTAAAGTAAGAGCTACAGTTTGTGACCAAAGTGTATCAAATCAAAAAGTAATCGAAAACCCTGAAGTGAGTTTGGAACAGCCCTACTTTTTGTTTAAAGAACACCAAATTTTTACCACTTTTGACGTACCCCATCTTCTGAAATGCATTAGAAATAATCTTATGACTAAAGATTTCTCGATTAATGGAAACATTATAACATGGAAGGCTATAGAAAGTTTGGCAGTGAGTGACAGCTTATCAAAGACAGTCAGGGCAGCTCCCAAACTTAGTGAAAGACATGTTCAACCTGGGCCATTTGATAAAATGAACGTTAAATTGGCTGCTCAGATATTTAGCCACTCCGTTTATTCTGCACTAATGACACATGCCTCCACAAACGACTGTATAAACAAAGAAGAAATTATAGCAACTGCCAATTTTGTTCAAAAAATTAATGATTTGTTTGATAATTTAAATAGTAGATCTCCTACAGATCCAAATCCACATAGGAAACCTCTTTCAGACAAGAACATTCAAGTCGAAGAGAATTTAAGAACTTCGATCGTTTGGGTTAGCCAGTGGAAACTTGCAGATGGAAATAAAAAACTTCCACCCACATTTCATAACCTTCGCTTAACTTTAAAGAGCATTATTACACTCTGGAAGAACCTCCAAAAGGATGGAATTAATTTCCTCCTTACTTCAAGACTTCAACAAGATCCCTTGGAAAACCTATTTTCGGTAATACGGCAGCGATGTGGTTATGGTAGCAATCCATCTGCTCAACAATTCAGACTTAACTTACAACATAATATGTCTGTAAGGTTATGTATCTCCCCAAAATCAGCAAACTGTGAGGCAGATGAAGATGAAACCTTAAATCTTACACTACTACAACCAAATAGTGAAGAAAGAGAAAATACATTGTCTGTTGAAAAAATTCAGGACGACTCTCAAGAAGACATATCAGGTAATTATGTCAAAGTATTGTAAAATATATTTGCCATTATTATAAGATTTTTTTGTGATCCAAACGCTAGTATTTATTTTATCGGAATGTTCTTGCTATGATGATCTTATAGTTTTTGTATTATCTTAATAACATGTAATAATAATAATAATAATAATAATAATAATAATAATAATAATAATAATAATAATAATAATAATAATAATAATAAATAGTGAATTATGCCAGACAATATGGCGTATTAGTTACTATTAAATCAAATTAGTGTAAACTTTAATACTATCATTAATTATTAGTTTAATAGTATTTTAATTTAGCTATTTTATATTCACTATTAGTGTCACGACCATATTACAATAGTAAAGTGAGCTCACACACTTCACGTGTGAGCTAGATTATAGTTTGTACACATTTGGAAGTATGTTTATTTTCTTCATAGTCATCGATCAAGTCCCTCCTAACTGTAACGTAACAAGAGTTATAATGTTCCAGTTTCGGAGGCTTAAAATCTCTTTTGGCTACCATCTAGAGTGCCAAATTAATAATATTCTGGAGTTTCGAAGTTTGTTTATGAAAGAAATTAAACACTAGTTAAAACGGTCCCAGTTAGTTTGGGATTCATGTTATGGGAAGACATATAAGTCCCCGTTTTCCAGGTGCCTGCCAGTTAAATCCAATAAAATAATATACAAATCTATTGCAGCAAGTAGAAATTAGATTTACAATACAAACTATAAAAAGGTCAAAATATGGAAAGCTACTTTTGTGTGCATACTAAATTATAATCAGAAGGTGACAATAAAATTATATTATTACAGAATCAAAACTAAGGGAAACTTATTCACAAAGTATTAGTGCGTATAAGAAATGTATTAATTATTTTATTTCTAAAATGTAGAAACAATTTTTTTTTTTGCAGTCAATATGAGCCACAAATATCTAACAATATTTGACAATGGTGGCTGTGCACTTGAAGGTAAAAGTGGTGTATTATCATCGACCACAGCTTTCATAAAATCCCACATGTCATCTTTAAATCCATCTGAAAACATTTCAGGTAATATTTAAAATGAAAACGTTACTTGAAAACATTTCAGTTAAGTTAATATTGAATAATAAACTATATGGCTTTATATAATTCTAGCTAAGCAAATAGTATATTATGATTATTTTTTATTTCAGAAAATATTGGAGAAAATGCGCTCTCAAGACAAGAAACAACACTTGAAGATTGTGCAGTGTACTACTTTGCCAGATATACTGCGAAAAAATGTTTGAATAAGTTTAATTGTGCCACTTGTGCGAGCACGCTAAAAAATGAGAATTGTGATATGATGTACAACTGTCAAGCTCTGACATACTTCAGAACTTTTTTTTTGGCAAAAGAAAACTGACCAGGAAAGCGTGAAAATAGGCAATTTAACTGGAGCATCTGAAAGCTTGTGGGAAGTAACAAAGACGCAATTACAAGCGTTTTCAGATATTTATGACACGATTTGCCACGAAAAAAACATATCGTTGTTGATGGAAAATCATTTGATAAAAATAACAAACTATAACCATCCAATGTGGTTCAGTACGTGTTGGGAACACAGAACATTTATTCTTCGGATATTAATAAGAACCCGGATTTTCAACGGTTTTAAGTGGACCTCGAGGCAGCAAAGGGACGCTAAAAGGAATGTTTATTTTGGTAATATTAAGGAACATGTGCAAGTGAAGAAACTTCGAAATAAGTAAAAAGAGATCAGAACACTTGATTTCATTTCATTACTAGTGGGCCTACATCTAGATAATGTGTATATAATTTTAATCAAAATCGTTAGAACCGATTTTGAGAAAATTGATTTTTTTTTTCTTTTCACCTTTTATTAAACTACTCTTAATTTTCTGTCTAAACAGACACACAGAGAGGCGGCATTGCAAAGACCACTTTTTAGGATTTGGGAGATCATGAGACGTTGACATCCATCAACATTTCAGGGTGGATTTTTTTAATGTCACAATACTTTACCTTTAGTGTTCGAAAAGTTAAAATACACACCCACATATATATATATATATATGTGTGTGTGTGTGTGTGTGTGTGTGTGTATAGCTTGAAAGTTATATTGGCTTTATAAAAATGTGATTCTAATAATATATTTGTATTATAAATAGATCTACATATTTGTAATGATAAGTAATTTCATATCTAGAATAGTTTCGGAGATATGATAAAAATGATAATTTACGCATCAGGCCGAAGCCCTTAAAATTATTTTGCCGAAATATTGAGAGTAGCCATTTTGTTTGAAATATTTATAAATGTTTATAAATGAAATTTAATCAAAATCGGTAAAGCCGATTTTAAGAAAATCGACTTTATCTCTTTTTGTCCTTAAGTAAACTACCCTTAACTTTAGGGTTGGATAACCAATTCCAAAAACTCCTCGGGGCAACCCTATGAAAACCTTAGATACCGAGTTTTAGTTCGATCTGTAAAATAGTTTGGGTTCAAGTTGGAGGTACAGACAGACAGACAGACAGACAGACAGATAGATAGACATACGGAAATTCAAAAACCACTTTTTCGGATTTGGGGGGGTCATGAAACGTAGAAATTCATCAAAATATCTAGTTCAATTCTTTTAACGATTACAATACTTTTTCTACCTGTAAGATAGCGAGAAAGTAAAAATTAATCATTAATGATATCTCAAACTTTTCTGACTTGTTTGTACGTCTGTTTTCAGATATATTTTTTCAAATTTTAGAATTTACTTAGAGATTAAATCGAATATAAAAAACAGGCTATTAATATAACTTTTAATTATTGATATTAACACTAATATAAAACACGAATCTGAGTCACGCGTAATAAACGTCAACTTTGCTTATTCATGTTTGTAAGTGAGGTAAAGTCAGGGCTCAAATCCCTGCTGGGTGTACTGATGGTAATTTTTCCTAAATGGTTTCCCACTATTCCGCGCAAACTCATAATTCATATTCCACTTCTCATAATTTTATCTTCCTCATACCTACCTTCTATGAGCTATTAAATGCTGAAAGCATTGACTGGCGTGAAGATACAATGAAAAAACACTACTCGAGCTTACTCTAATTACTTGAAAAACATATTTTAGACAGTTATAATGCATCATATTCAAATGTACATTTTTGTATAATTATAATTAATTTTAAACTTGAATTAACACTTTTAAGATACATAGTATACTTACTATATTGACTGATAGTATAAAATGAGAGACTACTTTAGCACACTTGCTCAAAAACTATTAATTATTAACATTTTATATATATAGTTTAAACCTTTTTTAAAGGGTGTTGAACTAAAAGTTTAGTATCTTTTAATTAAATAAAAGTAAACGGATATACTTTTGATTTTTTACACTTAACGAGAAAAAGGGGCATTAAAAGTTCATAAAAACCATTGAAATAGCTGTAATATTTTATGATTCAGTTGTATTTATGATAAAATGCCCTTCTCTCACTAAGCGTTTGCTTAAAATCAGTGGCGCACCCAGGGGGGAGAGGGGGGGGGGGGGAAACAGGGCCCCGTCCCCCATGACCCTTAATAATTTCAATAAAAACATAAATCATATACTGTATAACTAAAACATAAGACACAGAAGATAAGTCGGATACATAGACTCCATTTTAAGACTTGGTTTAAAACTTTATATTCAAAACACACACACATACACATATTAAAAGTGCCACTTATATTCTCATTTGAAAAAAGCACAACCATAATAGCTTCCATACATTGTATACAAGAAAATGTACATAGCTAGTAGCCACCATTCTGGTAATTAAGTTCGTTTTAGTTTTTAAGGCTCTTAACACAAGATATGGGTTATTACACCGAGGACCTCGCTTATAAAGACTTCAGAATCACTCGCACCCCACCCAATTTCGGTTAAAGTTAATACTGAAGTACTTCGAACTGACAAAGCTACCAGAGTGTGTTATTCAACACATTAATGTATATTGACTTAGACCAGGGGCTCTCACATTTTAGACCGAAGAAGCCTTTGTACCAGAAAAAATAAATGTTCGAACTCTCATAAAAATGTTTACCCTAGTATTATGAACATTCATTAAATACATTTAAATCTCACAAGTCTTTTATAACTTAATACTTGAATAAATATAAAAGAAAAACTACACTTCCCCACCACTTTGTGCAAAAAGTTCACAATGAAAAATGCAAAATCTAAATCAATATATATTTATTTAATAGTGGATTGTGTGGCATAAATAATTTATTTAGATTTAAATAAAAAAAAACTGGCAATCCTAGTTAATGATGCTATTTTATAGTGTGCAAAACTAAATAACATTATAAAATTGCCCCACTTAGCCTCAGAGAGCTAAGGCGGAGCCCAGTTTGAAAAATGCTACCTTAGAGGCCTCAAACATAACATGTAGCCGATGATGAATTAAAATTTATTTTAAAAATAATAATTAATATCTAATAATAAAATAACAAATTCCTACAAACTTGAATTTTTGGAAAATTTAAAAAATCCACTAGAAGCTATTATTAGCTATTTATAAAGAGCAGATGTTTTCAAAATGGTTCTAGAGTTCTAAATAAAACCATCTTTTAAAGCTATACATTTTCCTCCTCCTTTATTCATAAACCAATAAGCAGTGTATACATTTAACAGATTTGAGTGCTTTTTATTATAACTACCTACTATAAACTAAAAAAATTGTCATTTACAGAAACTATGTTATTTAATAGTTGCCTTTAGTTTTCATGAGAAGAACTATAGAGGTAATTAATACTAATGCATCTTCCAGAGTTTAGGAGGTGGTGACGCCAAAACCCTCTTTTTTCCGGCTATGGCCTTGATTGTATGCCCTACCTAAAGTAAATTCCTGAGTGAGTCATTGGGTGGAATACATACACACACACAAACACATATATAATATTATTTTTTTAAACATTATAGATACTATCTTTAGATTAGAAATAAAATCAAAATGTAGTAAAAGTTAATAAAATTATGTACATTCTTAAAATTGTAACTTATGCTTTATTTATGCATACCTTCTTCTATCTTGTCATTGTACAAACTTTAGGTAGGGTCCTCACTTGAATGGATGATATAGACCACAGAAAGAAACGTATACCACTTTAAAAACTCTTGTTCTTTTAGTATCTAAACTTTTTTCTAATTTTTTTACTGTGCATCAAAAATGCCCAAAATATTCAAGTTTATCTGTCTTAATTTATATTATTAATTTGTTAAGCTGGATATTTCTGTCCTCCAAATGGTGCTCTAAGGCAACACAAACCACATAAACCTGAAGGGGTTTAGCTAAGGTGTATAGTAGATCACTCAAGTTGGCTTCCATTCCACCCCCTCAAATTACGTATGTAAATATACCACCATTTGGCACTTATTTTGTTTTCTAGTCAAAGACCATTGTTATGGGAGGGAGGGGTGTGAGAAAGCAGGTTAAGTTAGTTCCCATCCTCAATTAATTTTTTATTTTTTATAATGTAAATATTAAAATTCTCTTTAGCACCAAGCCCCATAATATGTTTGCAAGGAAAAAATATATAAAAGTGGTGGGGGTAAGATTGAGCGTAGCCTTCTCCCTTACAAATACACATCTACAATTTGTCTTCTTTTAATGTCAATGTAAATGTCTTGTATAGAACCTAGCTATGGCGTTTTGCACTGTAATAGCTTTTAAATAAATATTTAATATTAAAAATGTTGAGGAGGCAAAGTTAGCGGATCCTCCCACCCCCACCCGATAATTTTTGATTTTCCTATGCAAATAAATATGTATGATTTTTAAAAATGTTCACTCAATAATGGCATTTTGAATTATTAGTTTAGTCAAAATAATAATAATATAATAATGTCTGTGAGATGCATGAACCTAAAAAGTAGAAATATTATATTATTTTTAATTTTTTGTTGTTGAGCTGTTTTTCATGTAACTAGGACGTATTCCACGACCTAACAGTTTTACAAGAAAAAATATGTATTATGAAAAAAATTTGAAGCGCTAATGCAATAAAAAAAAATTGTTTTTCTCGTATATTTATTATACAGACAAGCTATCCTGACAACAAAACCTAGCCCACCATGCGTCTACCAATGATTATTAAAGAAAAGGTTGAGTTTGGTTGGTAAATATTGAAGTACAGAAAAGTTTCACATTTCTTCATGACCTAGAAAGCTGAAATTTGGAGCAATTATAGATGAATCATTCAAAATGTGTGTGAGAATCTGTAAACTAAAAAATTATAGCCTTCATCACATCAGTGTTTCTCAAACTCAAACCAGTCGAAGGTCCAGATTCACAAACTCGAGGCGTGTTGAGGGCCACGGAATGTACAAACATGTTTGCTTTGATATATTATATAGGTAATTTGTTTTTGTAGCGCATCTTACTAGCCATCCTGACTAAGCATATTTTAATAATGCTAGTAAGTAAGGGATGAGGAACATAATGTGGAGGAAATGTAACTGCATTTAATAAAAGGGAATGTGGGAGACCATAAATAGGAGTAATCCACCCTCTGTACATCCAGATGTAATTCGAGTCCCTTCTTTCCCAACACCAGCTAACTAGATTATAATAATCTGACGTTTAATCCGTGTGCCCACCGATGTATCTCTATAATAGCTATTTGATGTTATGTATTTAAAATATTACATAACTTATATTTTCTAGATGTTAAAAACGGTGACCTGGTGGTCTAGGGGTAAGGTGTCAGACTTCTGTGCTGGGGGTCCGGGGTTCAATCCTCGGTCCCGGCACGGATTTATCTGATTGCCAAACCCTTCCTTCACCTCTGACAAGGCGTGTATTAATCACAACTTGTGAATGTGAGGAATGCCAGGCCTCCACCGTGGTTCGGATTCCACGTTAAACTGTAGGTCCTCCATTTCATCCCATAATCACCCTACCATTGCACATTAGCGTAAGTGCGTATAACCCGAACGGGTAGTAAGACGTGGTGCTAATAATAATAATAATAATAATAATAATAATAATAATAATAATAATCTAGATGTTAATATGGGTTAGAGAATCATTCAATGCAGTATTTATTAAAATATGTAAACAAAAAGCCCCACAATACACTATTTAAAAAGTGATCAAAAATAGCGCAATTTGAAATGGTTTAAGTGTTTTATATCAATATTATATTCACACTAAAACTAAACTATTATTGTGTGTGTGACTGTGTATGTGTATATGGGTGTAACTGCAGGTCAAATACTTTAAGAGTTTTGCAGACAAGCGGGCCAGTTAGATATGATCCGCGGGCCGTGAGTTTGAGAATCCCTGCCTACGTATACCGTGCATGGCTAATATTGTGAACTCAAAAAGCAATCTTAAAAAAAATATTAATTTGAGCACCTAGCTTAAGATAGAAATGGTTTTGTATTAATATAATTGTGATAGTTATATTAATAAATAAATCTTTGTATTTGAACTAAATGAACGTAAAAATGGTCATTTATATAATTAGTAAAGATTTATTTTCCCTAGAGCCTAATAAACTAAGAAAATAAGCATCAGTTGGTTTGAATGCAATTTTATTGAATGACAGGTAAACGACCCCTAAAACCCATTAGGGTTAGTTTATACCATGAGAAAACAGACCTTGTCAGTTTTCTCAACCCCCCTAATTCTACCTTTTACAAAAGAAGTATTCCTCTCTTCTTTTAGACAAAGAGGGAGAGAGTAATATTCAAAGAATACCATAACTGAACGTCAGGATGCGCCACTATCGTACTAGGGCTTTCTCACAGCGAGATATTTAACTAGTTAAATAATTTGGATAGGCCGCGTAAAGTTTTTCCCTATACTTCGATACTTCTATAGTAGTTTATACTTTCAACGGTATGCCCTGTACAACACTTCCTTACTTCCTTATACTCTAAGGACACTTCTATTCTCCCTGGCAGGTCTACTATCACCTTTCAGCTCAATCACCCTTCCAAGATATTTTACAACCTGTATTCTTCAGGAAAACTTCCTCAGTTCATTTCTGTACTTCCTTCTCCCCCCATATCATCAAATTATCAGCAAACATCATGGCTTTCATTCTTTCCTCCCCGAGTATTCCTGCCACTTTGTTCATGATACTTACCATCAGCTGTTGTATGGCAAAGATCAAGGCTATTGTAGACCTCTTGTATTGCAAATGTAATCTTATAGACATCATGTACATGTATGAAATAATGTTATAAAATTTGATTGAGTAGCTTAAAATTAAAATTAGAGATGGGTCCTTTAAATATTCTAACTCTATAATATTCAAAATTAAAATTAAAATTAGAGATTTTGTTTGAATAGTAGCTAGTTTTAGAGATATCATTGAACCTACTAGAAGTCCAAAGTAATTATATGGAAAACCTAACTATCACAATATTAATTTATCACTTAAAATGGACAACACCAGAATAAGGGGAATAAAAATCTTAACAATGTGAGAAAGTGAGCCTCTAATTCTTGTCTTGTATCGTAAGATTTGTAGGTAAAATGAAGATTTTAACCCGAGAAAAACTGGGTTCAACCCACTTCTAATAATCTAAAAATAATTTATAATCAAACATTCAATTCAACTCTACCAAAGTCATAAAATTTTATCTAAAATTTGGTTGATAGGTTTAACCTGTAATTCACTTGGTCCAAAGCATCATCATAGCTCTAAAAAAAAACATCAGATTCAATGTGTCCCTCAAGTTAGTGGCTTTACAAATTGAGCATTGACTTGTGTTTGAATTTATGGTAAAAACATAAAAATTTTAAGTTTTCATGTTAATAGTTTTGTGAATTTTTAAGAACATATAAAAGAATGTGTAAAAATTAGTATAAAATTGTATTTATATGCAACCCAGGGGTTCCGAAACTGTGCGTCGTGACCATCACAGACATAAGGAAAAACTAAAACTTAAAATGTATAGTGAAATGCAAAATGCAAATTTTCAACACGTGTACTCGTACATATTTAAAATAAATTGTATGGCGCGCCGCGCTGACTTTCTCTCCCTTTTATCTTAAAATAGATATTTACAAAAACTTGCAGTTAAGATTAGATTTGGAAATCCACTATTTTATAAATCCAAATCTTTAATTTACCTTCGAATCCCAAACTAAAAACATGGAAAAATAAATGAACATAAAAAAAATATAATAGAAAATACAAATATTAACTAAGTGTTAATTTACTGGTATGAGGCCTGGTCGTTGAGCTAAGCTTATAATTATTATTGGTTCTGAACCACCAATGAGCATACTACAGCTCTAAAATTTCACTTGACTTTTTTTTAAGGATTTGAGTTTTGAATTGGAAATTTTCTTGAATACTCAAAACTTGAGCATCTATAAATATTCAAGGGCTCATCCCTAGTTAAGAAATACATTTTCACATTTTTTTAAAGATTCTGAACTGTTTTGTACACACTGTTTACACTAAAAGGTGGAATTATTACCTTGATCGATTGGCCAGTTTCAACAGGGTTTTAAATAAATAATATAAAAAAGAGTAAACCGAGCTCTATTATAAAAAAAAGTCAAGAAGAAAATAAAACAGACTTAGTAATATAACTAATTAGACTAAATTAGTACATCAATAATACTACTCTAGTGTACATGTATACTAGTTCAAAATAGTTTTAAAAAGTAAAGGTGTTACTAACATTATAATTACGATTGCTTGTGGGGAACTATATTTGCTGCTTTGAATGTTCACACGACAACAACTCGTAGTAATTGAACTATGCACTGTAAGAAATTTGATTTATCTGCTTAGAACAAAATAATTTTTAACACCATATTTGATGTCAGATAAAGAGACCAATGACCATACAACCGCTAATGCAGGTTGGTTTTTAAGGCACATTGGGTCGGGGGACGGCGGGCGGGGGAGTGGGGGCTTTGAGGCTAAAATCATACACACACTGAGGGTTGTTTTCCCTAAATGGTTTGGCTACTCCATAATTGTAAAAAATATGCATGTGGCTCAAACGAGTAATAAGATATGCAAGCGAAATAAATCTCATTATAGGTGAAAGCTAGTTAAAATTAGTTTTTCAGGTATAAGGATGGACTGGCAGGTCCCGAGTGGCCCGGGACTACATATATGATGTCCCTTGACAAACATTCATGAATACAACTGAAGCTAAGTAAGTGGTAATGTGAAGTATTAATATTTTTACTAGCAGTTAATTTAGTTCTGTAGCGTTTATTGAAATAACCACTACAAGAAAAGATTAAAACATCAACGAAGCACTGGTGAAATAATACTAAAGTGGACTTACCATGCCCCATCGCCCTATGTTGTTGTTATCACGTCTCCCGAGCCGGCCTCCCGAACTACACTCCACTATAAACTTTGTGCTAAGACTGACTGAATGAAGCACGGAGTTCAAGTCGGCGCAAGGTGTCATGGGAAAAATAGTGTGACGTATGATGCCCGAGACGTCAGTGAGCGATAGAAACTTTTAGTCTGGATCATTCTCCATGCTCCACCACGCTTCTCGAACCGTCCTTTCGCGTCTAGATGTTCCGTCCCTCTTATGTCATGTGTTGTGTTTCTCCTTTGTTTTGGCGTTTCCCCTCTCCCCCCTCTCTGAGCTAAAATATTGGCATAAATACTGGTGTAGAATAGATGAATGATTACTCTTGTCTGGACTTCCTCCAGGAACACGTTGGTGTTCAGGATGAATACTAAAGGTATAAAATTCTTTTTCGGCAATTGTGTATCAAAATTCCCTTTTGGCTAACATTTGAAATTTAATGAACAAGTCCAATCTTTCAAATAGAAACATAGCATTATTGTTGTTGTCTTGTAGACACGGAGGCCCCTTCCGGGTTGTGTCTAGTAACATTTGGTAATATCATGGAAATGTCAAATTTTTTATGGTTAAATTTACAGCCTGTTTGGCTTAAGAAAAATTAAATCTACTTAGAATAATTTTGCGGGAATTAATGTTCCTTTGTAGAATGTAGGCTAAAAATCCCCTTTTGGGTTTTTGTCAATATCTATAAATATTGTTGGAAAGCTAACCTTTTATTTAAAGACAAGATTATAGTCTGTACAACTGAGAAAAAGGTATTTTGTATCTTAAAATATTGATTTGGTTCTTTACTCTACGTGTTTGTTTTTGATAATTGTGAGTAAGAAATAATAGAGTTACTGCTAGACCGATGTAAAGCGTTGTCATTTCGCAACGTAAACATTATTGACTTAGAGCCATCAGCTCACTTGTTAGATGCCTTAAATGTTTACATTTGTCATTTTACGACTTGAACTAGATAGTAGAATCACTGCTAGATTGATGCAGAGCGTTGTCATTTCGCAACGTAAACTTTGTTGACTTAGAGCTTTCAGCTCACTTGTTAGATTTAGTCTTTTACTGAAGTTGTTAATGCTTTGAATGTTTACATTTGTCTTTTTTACGACTTGAACTATTGATGATTGAGACGATCATGGATGATTCATATTATTATGAGTTTATTATATAACGTTCACACACACATACATATATATATATATATCCTTCTGTATCATATTTAAAATATCTAACTTTTATATATAAATAAAATACCTTATACTGTTACCTATTCTTTATGTCACTTTCGTACCCTAGTTTCATCTAATGATGGGAAGTTTTTTTTATATAATGGCAAATATTTGAATTGTTTCTAATAATAAATATTTGTAGAGCGGGTTCGCGGAGACAAAACTCAAATGGATCAGTGTACGGTCCATTTGTTTGATGTTAGTCCTATCGGCTCCTCTGAAATATTTGTTTTTTTTATATCTTTTGAAGTTTCTGCTAATGGTATCGTTTTTGTTGTTGTACACCGGCCTTAATTTGTTGTGGAATTGAGGAGGTGGCTACAGTTCAGAGGCCATTCCAGCAACATCTATCGAGATTAAGTTTGAAAAATGATTCTCCACCTGCTACTTGTGCAGATTAAATAGCTAATAAGAGTCAGTATTCAATAAACAAATGCTTATACTTTTAGCGTGAGAAATTGTTTACAAACAACAGTAAGAAACAAAGAGATGGTTTTTACATTTAATGCCATCTTATATCTTCACACACACACTGTATTTTAGGCACCTCTGACTTAACTCACTGGACATTTTGAAAAAAATGTAATAAAAAATAATCCTTTAGAAATGAATTTTAGCTTTATTTTGGTTTGAAGTAGTTGCAGTGGCAAACCAGCCCACCGGGATATCTTCTGGCAGTCAAATCCACCAATGTTGAGGTTTCACAGATTTTAGTAGTATGCCTAGGATTCTGATAATATGTTGTATTCTGATCAAACAGGCTCATAAATATCACCCTAAGGTCATGTTTGGTGGAATACATTTGGTTTTGTTATGTCAAAACGCTGGTTTTATTAGGTTTTTTTACATAATTTTACAATATATTGTTCTGCTTAGAACTGAATTTACAAAAATATACATACATAACAAAAATAAGGTTAGTAAAAAACATGACATGGTAATTTGTCTTACCAGATAATTTCTTGATGGCATACATGTTCAGTATGGAAAAATAAATATAACGACATGGCTATCTGCATTAGCATTCAACTCTTAATATGGTACTTATGTAATATTTATATAAACATATCAAACTAAATTATTACAAGAAATACTATTATTATTTAGTAACACTGGTTAACTTTGTTATAGTAATATTAGTGGAATAACACTAGAGGAATATATGAAAACAGTGTAGAAACACTAAAATCTGACTTATAAGTGATGGAGAAGGAAGCCAACCTGAAAGGCAAGTTAGATTAGACCTGGATAAAAACAAAGAAACCTCTTTCCACTTCTTTAAACACACTTTCCACCTTTTCATCACTATTCTTCTTGACACACATTTATATACAGTGAAGCTCTAAATAGCGGACATTTTCCAAGATTTAAAAAAAGTCCGTTATTAAGGTTTCTGTGATTTGGAAAAATATTTATTTAAAAAAAATCATATTGCTTGAACACAGTTTAATCTATATGAACCTATAAACTTAAGAATATTAATTACAAAAATCTAATTACTGCATTGTGCGGTATTGTAGGCAGGATAATTATGACTAATTATTAAATATTGTTCATAGCTTAGTGTACATATTGCATAATATACAGAACAAGACACAAACAAAATGTGGAACAGTATACCTTATGTACTGTATGTTTGCACATGAGCACAGACTAACATGATGGAACAACCCCTGCTGATGGCTTGTAAGGGGTGGGAGGTAGAGGTGGGCTAAACAGTGATTTTATGATATCAGTGACTACAGTGACTGTGATTTTAAAATATCAGTGATTTATACCAGTGATTTTTCACTATGAATGGCATTCACATTGTCTTGATGGACCAATATATTTCCACTTTCACAGTTTGTTGCAAGGTAGGAGATACCTAGTAGGTTGATATTTGGTCTGTCACCGTGTTCTACGATATTTGTAAATAATTATATTACTATAGTATTACTATCCATAGCCAATAGCCATGTGTCTAAAATATTGAAATAATTTAAAATAGAAACCCTATTACACAATAATTAAGCATCTTCTAAGTGGACACTTGCTACATCTTAACATAAAAAATATTTATATAATGTACAAACACACTAAGCTTACCTCTGTAGAAGTCACCGGTCTATTTTCATGATGTGGCACGGGCAAAGCCATTATTGGGTGCTTATTTTGGATGTACTTTCTCAAAGTGCTAGTCTAATTACTACTACTACCTGAGGAAGATGCTATAATAGCATCGAAATATTGAAGTGTGTGTAAATATGTGTCAGTGTTTTTACTTTTATTTGTGCTCTACCATTTTCCTAATATTCTATCATTTTATTTATGACTAAATGTTTTTGCTCAATGAACTCTTTTCATACATATCAAATTGGTAACAGAAATTTTATACGACAGTCTTTGTTTACACATATCACACTTTGCAAACTCTCTATCTATTACAGTAAAAAAATTCCACATCTCACCTCTTTTGCGTTTGATGTCATTCCCACTCATTTAAAAAAAAATCTTTGTCTATAAAGTAAAAATAATGTGTATTCTTGTTCAAATAGAAGTCTACATTCTCGTCACTAAATAATTACTGATATCATTGCTAAACTAAAATATATTCACTTTTTGAATCAAAGGTGAAAGAACAACAATTACTTTAAGAACGAATAATATACTTTAGATTGAAAATGTAAATTACCATATGTTTATTTCGGTTGCAGTTTATCAAAGCAAAGACCGCTACTGTTCGCACCTGCTGGTCACCATATCATCAACAGAATGAAGTGTCAAAGTGAACTGATATTTTGTCAATCATGGTCAAAGCTAGTATTTAGCTGCTGTCTGAGTAGGCGAGTACAATCGAGTATCAAGTCTAGAGTATTTCTGAGTACTGGGTATTTACTTGAATAGTTCCGTGACACTTGGTTGTTGGTAGGAACTTGAAAGGAAAACTAATTACTTGGGTGTTTGGCGGCTTGCAATGGAATTCGATACTTAAGCTAATCTCTTTCTGTTGGCATTGACATTGACATCATTGACATACAGCTACCTAATATTCAGGATTCATCTGGGTTTCATGTTGTCTGACTAATATACGGTCAATACAAAAGTATACGTTTTAAGAAGTTTCATACAGTTGAAAAAAAGAGAAAGCAAAAAATGTTATTTAATATTTTTTATAGTGAAATGTTATGTAATTTGGGCAAAATTAGTGGTCCAACAAACATTATGTTAAACTTGAGTACCAATATTAAAAACTTATTTGACATACTATGAGAAACTCTTGTAACTGTGTAATTTATTTAGTGATTTGTTTTACTACAATTAAAATTTATGTGACTTTAAAAATGAACATAACATAATGGTGATTGGTTTAGAAAATGTTTTTTGGAATGCAGGTCATATATTATATTATAGTAGTGTTATTTTATTTTAAATACCGTACATCTAATAGTAGATGAACTATACATCTATTAGAAGCGAATAAACTAATTTAAATATAAAGGAATAAAACTGATAACCACAGCACTGAGATTTAGCATTAAATTAAGAGATACTAGAAAATATTTAATCAATTATTATATACACACACTTTAGATTAGACTATAGGATGATTAGGATCATCAACGCATAGTAAATATTAAAGTTTATTTATATTTTTTATATTTTGTTATTTATTTTAATTTATTATTTGCAATTTTGGGGATAGAATCACAGAAAAAAAGAATACATGATTTTTTCATAGCCTACTTTTAAAAAGAATCTGAAATGTGATTTGCTTACTAAGTTCACTTTTCGATTTTGTTCTTAACAAATATTTTGTATTGAAAATGCATGTGAATGAAACATTTAAACCATTAAAGTCATTTCTATGTAGCAATATGATCATGTTTTTGAAAAATGAGCTCTACGAGATCAAGTGTTTTAAATAGAAATAACACGTAAAACATGCCAGTCAATAAAGTTGATTCTCAATTAGCTGGTGGAAAATAAAAAACAAAAGAATAACAAGGATCGCGAAGTGTGTATTTAGTATCTACTCGGTGTCTAGAAGAAGTAATGCTAGCTCCGTAGCTCGAGTAACTGTTTCCATTTGATGCGAGTATCTCCGATCACTGATATCTCAATCACCATTACTTTTGAGATTGAGTAACTGGGAGTAGCGGTGATCAAATGGTATCGGTGAAAAAAATCACAGTGATATATCGCCCATCTCTAGTGGGAGGTATGGCTTTGAAATACAGTTATCATTACTACTTAGGCTATTTTAGAAACTTTCCCTAGAGGGGGCTGGCAGGACTGCTCACACTTAGAGTGAGACAACGGCATTCTTGACATTCCAATTGTCAAATACCATATTTGGGATGGGTTTTTTTGTTGTTTTTTGCCCGCTGTTAAGAGATTTTTATGCATAAAAATATGTACTTCTAGTAGTGTCCGCGTCCTTTATTGGAAAGTTGTTTCACCATAAGAGTAATTGTTATTTTGCCGGGAAAATTTCCATTAAGAAAGATTTCACTGTATAAGTTTTAATCTACAAAAATATTTATTCTGATTAAATAATATTTTCAAAAATTTAAAATTATGTACACTATGTTTACCCTGAACTGTCAAAGTCTTTTACACTGACCAATTGCAATGAGGCCCTATATTTAAGCCTGTTCCATAGTGGATGCCATCAAGGTAAGCTTGCTACCTTTCAGAGTGTACAAGTGTGTAGGAAAAATAGTGATACAAAAATGTAAATCTGGAGAATGTATGAAGAGATAATTTCAATTGTTTTCTATAGTGGCCTAACCTAACTCCTTTGGGGCTAGTTTCCTTCACTATCACTTATATTGAATTATTGTACTGCGTTTCCTCGCCATTCATACATTTGTAAGTCATAGGCAATTATTCTATAGTAAAAGTATAGTAAAAACTCATGTAACATAAAAAATATAGTTAAATAATTGGTGAGTGATTTATAACAGTAATATGTCATTAAGCAGAAATATTTATTAAATTAATAGCATCTGTATCTCAAAATAAATAATAGTTTTTGTAGCATCATATAAGCCATAATTTATATTATACCCTATCAATAACTATTTATATTGTATATTGGTGATTTTATTTTTCTATTCATATTGTTACTTTCTCAATAAACATTTAACATTATTTTTATTAAAGCATTTTATGGTTGAAAAACGTTTCCAATAGTATTTTTCTTCTATGAACACTATATAATCTTTGTCGACATATTCATACTAAATATTACACATTACAATTTACAAACATGTACAAAATATGATCTAAAAACAACAACATTTTCTTCCAAATTGTGTAGTCTGTTCAAATGACATATTAAATATTAGTGTTGTCTGCAGGGTGGATAACGTCGCATCTGCCCATAGCTTGGAGGTGCAGGTAGCTTTTTGAGTTCATTCGTTAGGAAAATTCCCTGTTGGTTGGAATGCTATGTTTCAATATGTCATCCTTCACATCACTGCTCTTCCACCTGGTGAAAACAAACTAAAAATGTTAAAAAGAATCATCATAGTCATAAATCAATGACTTTTTACTATCTTTGGTAACAAGAGTTTTATTTTATTTTAGTTATTTGCATTATTTACGCCATGAAAAGAGCATTTCTAACAGCTAACAACTCTATCCACCTATTCAAACCTCCATCCAGTGGTAGCAGTATGGCAATCTGTTATCTTACAGCTCTGAAAGTTTCAGTTACATTTAAACTTTTTCAATTATGCAGCTTCAAATTTTTTTCTCTGAGTTGTTTTGTGTTTTTATTTCTTTTCTTATAAGAAAGAGATAATTGTATTATATTTGTAAGAAGGTACAGGAAAAGTGGATAGAAACATATAAAAGGGACGAACACAATATGGCTTTTACAATGAAAAGAAGAACATAGTTCACAGTTTACATTGCTGCCATTGGACAAAGAAGTTATGGTTGCCTCTTGAAGAAAATCGATCGTTACTGCCCAATCTCCCAACCTAGGTTTCATTCTATCGGAACTCATCAGGGAGGAGTTTGAAACAAGCAACACAACTTCCTAAAAGAGGAAACAAAAAAAAAAAAGGGAGGCAACCATTACCTCTATGTCCAATGGTAATGTAAAGTGTGAACTGTGTTCTTCTTTTCATTGTAAAAGCCATATTGTGTCGTACCTTTTATATGTTTCTAACCACCTTTCTTATAGGTTTTCCTTATAGAGGTATATTGATATAAGAAAGAGAAATATTTCCAAAAGTTAAAAATAATGTTTAACTCTGAAAGTGTTCAGAAGATGAAAGTGTGAAGAAACCAAGAAATACATTTATTTATTTATTTGCTATTAAGGCCTTTCAGGTTGGCTTCCTTCCCTATCAGTTTCGTTATTATAGTGTGCTTTCATTTGGTATGTATGTATTTCCAAGTCATTAAGCAACTATTCCTTATAAAGTAAGTCATAATTAGCCAAATTATATTAGTTACACTTGGACACAGGAATTTCTTGAGACCTTTATTTGGGTGTGCAAAAGCACGAAATTGATTCTAATGTTATTTTTCAACTAAAGATAATTAACTCTATATTTCCTTACTTTTCCTAAATAAGTTCTGCAACAAACTCTGGTTGTCCATCTTTGTTTATTGTGAGTGCTGTTCTCGGCCTGAAGGGGTCTGTGCCGCTCTCTGTCGTACCTAGTGGCACCTGGAATGTGGACCCTTGAAAACCCATTGATGCTTCGTACATCTAGAATTTTACAGTAATAGGTCAGCAAAGAAAGTGTGTCGCACAATGGGTTCCCAAAAAAGTTGTATTGACATTTTTTGCAAATATCTTAACATTGTTCATATAAACGAGGATGGGCTATCGAATCCTTAAGGTTATTCGAGGATTCAAGAAAATTTGGTATTCCACACTCAAATCCTTAAAAAAAATACATATTTAAAAAAAAAATCTTTAAAATCTGTGTTGAAGCCATCTTAATCAATACAGAGAGATACTTTTTCTTGTATGATCACCCACGGGAAAGATTCCAAATTTGGTAGTCACATACACAATTCTTGTAAAAATAGAATAATAGTGGCGACCAACAAACTGCAGTAAAAAATCTATAAAACAAGTGGGAAAAATTGAAGTAAATATAGAAGGTTTGGATTAAATAGTCAAGCTATTATTTTGTTAGTTAGAGTTATAACCGCATCTAAATATTACTTTCTTTTAATTGAAAAATGGGTCATTCCATGTGAAATCAACTAGTTTTTAAATAAATGGTTGCTTGAACCACAAAATAAAACATGGGTTTTTATGAGTACAAATAGAGGTATCTTTGTGTAAAAAGTAAATTTTTTATCTAGACTGTCTTTTGAGAAATCTGACCTTGAAATCACCAAAACTTGACTTTGGCGGGAAAAAAAAACCCTGCAAGAAGGGAGATAAACCCAGACTTTCATTCTTAATAGCTGAAAACTCTACTAGCTATAGTTATAACAGATATATTTTCATCAAGTATACCCAACCTCCCATGATCTTAAAAGAACATCAAAAATGTTGATTATAATTATAAATTTGGCATATTTCAAGGTAATTTTAGTCATGGATTATAACATATGTTTTATCATTTCTATACATTTTCTGGAATCCTATAACGTCTTATTTAAGGAAGGGGAACAATGTCCTTTTCTAAAAACCTCTGCATGGCCTCGTTTTTGCCTGTCGCTGAGAAGAGAATTGAGCTTAGATCAAAGATTGTCGCAGATAAAACTAAAATAAAAATTATTTTGAGCTACTTACAGATGTGGTTAAATAAAAATCATATTTAAAATGGTCAAGCATCCACACCTAGGTGATTTCACATGCAATCACACCTAGACCTTTGGTGGATTGAATCAAAGGTCATGGGTTTGATTCTTGTGTCATTTTTCAAAAAGAATAGAGTATAAGAAGTTTGACTATTTCATTTCATCAGACATTATGGCTCAAATTCATATTTTTACAATTAGTGTGTCAAGCTCCATCTAATTTGAATTAAAATGAGTCAAAATGGTCGTCATTTCCATTCACTAACATGTAGGCAACTTGTTATTATGTACAGTCATAGGACAAATATATTGTATGGTAGCATGTGTAAATGAAATAATATTTTGTTATTAAAAAATTACATATTTTCCTACTCTCCCAGCTAATGCAATCCCAGATAATCAAGTATATTGTATGTATATAAAAATACATGCTGTCTTTAAATGCATAACATTTGTTAAGTATTATCCAAGAGTCCAATTATACAACACATTTTGGTTTTATAAAGGAATTTTTTGAGGAAAAAGTACAGTCTATTTTCGGGTGGATTATAAATAATAGATTTTTTGTTTTGTTTGTGAAATTCTTTAGATTTTTTTTCTCGAATTTTCAAGGATCATTTAAAGGTTCGAGATGAGATCTGGATATATTTTTCTCATCTTAATCTCTAATTCTTTAGCTTCACACACCACTACACTTTGCTAAGTATTGCAAACATGGTATTAAAAAAAACCCAGTAGTAACACATAGCATCACCAATTCTATTTCAAGAGTGCTATATTGTATTCTTGGTGCTTTGGCTATGAGCTGTTTCAAGTCCACTTTAGTCAAGTGATTAGTTTCATTAAGGCATAACAAAAAATCTTCAATTTTAATCATATACTCACATCTCTAGGCACCCCTCTTACAGAGCTGTGGGTGCTATTATTGTGGTGTGGGGCACCCCCTCCTGACAGGGTGGCATAGTCCCCCTGATCATCCCCTCCTAAGGATAGTGCTGCATTCAGGGATCCTCGTCGAGGGGGGTGCTGGATTGTGGCATATGTGTTGTCCACCTACACAACAGGAAACTTACAATACCTCTGATACAATACTAGGTTATTAAGAAGAATGTTTTAGAAAATCATCCTCTGCCAAAGTTTAGATATTAGATTAAATATCCACTAAACCTAGATCCTTATAATTGAATATACAGTAGAGCCTAGAATAGAAGTTCAAGTTGGGGATACTTCCTTCTACATAGAATGAAAAATGTGCAAGAAAACAA
>CABFWB010002355.1:0-78622 GCA_902151455.1 Timema bartmani
TCTAGCTTGGCACCAGAAGATAAATTCATTGGGGAGTTACAGGAGTGTCTCAGTTACTGCTGTTAGTTCTCTCAGATACATGAGGACTCTAGCTTGGCACCAGAAGATAAGTTCATTAGGGAGTTACAGGAGTGTCTCAGTTACTGATGTTAGTTCTCTCAGATACATGAGGACTCTAGCTTGGCACCAGAAGACAAGTTAAATGGGGAGTTACAGGCGTGACTCAGTTACTGGAGCCAGTTCTTTCAGATATATGATGACTCAAGCTTGGCACCACCAAAAGACAAGTTCAATGGGGAGTTACAGGAGTGAATCAGTTACTGGAGTTAGTTCTCTTAGATACAGGAGAACTCCAGATTGGCACCAGAAAACAAGTTCAATGGGGAGTTACAGGAGTGAATAAGTTACTGGAGACAGTTCTTTAAGATACAAGAAGACCCTAGTTTGGCACCAGAAGACAAGTTCAATGGGAAGTTACAGGAGTGAATCAGTTACTGGAGACAGTTCTTTAAGATACAGGAGGACCCTAGCTTGGCACCAGAAGACAAGTTCAATGGGAAGTTACAGGAGTGAATCAGTTACTGGAGACAGTTCTTTAAGATACAGGAGGACCCTAGCTTGGCACCAGAAGACAAGTTCCAATATTGATACAAGCCACTTGTGTAGATACTAAATTTAGATATTTAGTGAAGAGCTACCCACCTATCAGAGACAACTACCCAAAAGTGATTGAAAGTTTGAAAGAAAGATAAGACTATCTCAAGTCAGAATTATCAATCAAATTATATGTGAGAGAGTTATTAAAGCTGGCCATAGCCAATGTCTTTTGCAAATTATGTAGGCCTGTTATGACTTAGAATCATTCTTGAGAGCACTGGATTACCTAGGAATCACGGTAGAAAAATGTGCACCACATTTATATCCGCTTATTGAGAGTATCTTCCAGGAAGATGTGTGTTAAGAGCGTACAGGCATATAGGACAGCAAGTAGTTGATCCAGAAGGTAAACTAAACAATTTGCTAGAGCTTATACATACAGAAATCGTATCGGATCTAAGAATAAATGTGGATATGGCAGGTTTTGGCTTAAAGGATCAATCAAAGAAAGTTAGACATGTTAAGATAATTGAAAACGCCAATTTCCCCACTACTGCTGCATTATTAGTCAGTGAAAATACCCAGACGTATTTAATAAATGTTATTTAATAAATGTTTGTGTGTTTTGTCAAAAGAAACATCCTCTCTTAGATTGCTACCCAGCAAAAAGGTTGTCCCTGGACAAGAGATCAAAGATACTTTACAACAAGAGAGCCTATTTATTATGTATGAAAATAGTAAATATATTTCGTTATTGTAGGGCAATATTAAGATGTGTCACATGTGGTAAGAGCCATGCAACTTTGATTTGTCCTGAATCAGCAGTTACTCACAACATTGAAGGTAAAGAAGATAAAAGAAGCACGAATCTCATTGCTTGATCAATAAAGAAGCAGGTGTTTTCAAGCCTACAGAAGTTCTTTTTCAGACTCTATAAAAGATTGTGTGGAGTTAATTCAGAATGGGAAGTCTGGAAGTCAGATATCATATATTACCTACTTCTAATGTGGCAGAAAAAAATAGGTTACAATGTTAGGAGAAAAGAATCGCTCATGCATTCACTTTTCGGTGGTGCAATCACAGAAGGAAGCTACATAATAGCTATAGAATATTTGTTGGGAATTTGTCGGAACAATACGCTCTCGATTTTGAAGGCTGGTTTCAAGATACTCTTACTGGATACAGCTCGTGCAGGAAGTATGCATGGTGTAAATGACTATAAAAGGCCAACATTTTGGTAGTGGATGGAGAAGGGCCTATATTTATTGTTGATTGAAGCCAATGTTGCCGGCAAACTTAAGTCAGGGAATAAGTTTCAGTTTGGAAATAGTTTAGTTACTAACAAGACTCATCTAGGTTGGACTTAAATTGTTTAAGCGCCCAAGGATATTGATAGAGCAAATCTATCTAAGTGGTTTACCTCATTGTATGTGAAGAAATCTATGATTGAAAATCTGTGAAAAATAGATATCCTGTGGATTTAAGAACCTATTGAAATGAGGCCAAAGAAAGAAAGAAAAGCATGACAGCGTACTGCATTATTGTTTACAGGAATGGATTATAAAAGAGGTTGATGAAGATGTCACCAGTGCTCATTATTTACATCACCAAGATTTTGTTGTTGAATCAAGTGTTACAAAAGGCATCCGACCGATTTTTGATGCATTAGCCAAGCAAATAGGGGGTTTCATTCGTTAAATGAGTGTTTAAGTGATGATCCTAATCTCATAGAGATTCTACCATCTGTGGTGATGTGATTTAGAGAAGGCAATATTGGTGTAACTATTGATACAAGAAATTGTAAAAAGGGAAGACCGAGATTTTATACGTTTGCTGTGGTGGAATAAATAATACTGTGACATCCTGAAAACGTTTTGAAATGCTCAAGTAGTGCTCGGAGTGAAGTGTAGTCCATTTATATTAGGAGCATTACTTCAGTATCACTTTCATAATGAAATCAACAACTGTACGGACGAGGAAAAAAACTCTATACTGATGAAATTGTTGAGGAGGTTTTATGTAGATAATAATGTTTATAACAGTGTTGGTACGGATCAAGACTATGTGACCTTACAGGAGATGGCTTGCAAAAATTGACCTACAAGGGCATTTGATCTTCTTCAGAGAGAAGAAACTTGAGACTGAAGTTTCATACGTGTTAAGTGTTGTGTGGAATCTAAGGGAAGATACATTCATTGTGAGCATGAGCTGGTTTAGTAGGGTAAAATTGTCAAAAATTACAAAGAGATAATTTTGTCAATTGCGAAGCGAATTTTTGATCCAATAATATAGACGTGCCTTGTGATTTTATGTGTTAAAATCTTCATTCAAAGAGCGTGTGAAGAAAATATTGGATGGCAGTTCAAAAGAACAGTTCTGAAAAAGGGTGCGTGACATTTCAAGGCTGATGGAGCTCAAGATCCTTCGTTGTTTTGGAAAAATTGGGCAAGCCAGTATTAATGTAATGTTTTTTGTAATTACAGTAAGGATACATGCTGTTGCAGTTTAGCTTCAAAACTCTGTTGAATCTACTGAGGGTGGTTTTCCCTTAATGGTTTTGGCCCGCGGTGGAAACTGACAGTAAGGTTTGGCCCTTGGGATTAAAAATCCTGGACCACCTTGGCTTAGACCATGCGGCCATCAAAGAGAGTAAAAAAATCAGTTATGTATTAATTGCGTTGTAAGTAAACGGATCTCATCGTAAATATAAATATTAGTTGACCAAGATATGCCTTTCTCCTCCTAATCATTTCTGAAGTTTCGTAGCTATTGTTTTGTTTTAATAAAAAAAGCGCACAAAAGAGAGACAGAAATACTAACTCTGTAAGGTTCCAATCCTAAGGAAGGCGCTAATAAGGAGGAATTACGAATGACCATCTTGGAGGGGGGAAGATTGTGTTAAGTGTTGCTCTGGATTAAAAAAACCGCTCAATTAAGCACTATGAAATGGATGGCCACAACAAACATGTAAAACTGTAAATAAACGATATAGTTAATTTCTATTAAATACTATAGAAGTTAAAAGAAACTCTAGTTAATTGGTATCATTGTTACTCCCTCAGATTTACCCGTATTTTATATACGTGCAATTTTTCTCCCACTGACTCTAAAAATATACTACATCACAGCTGAATATAAAAGTTGATTCCTGAATTTAATTAGAGAAATGGTACAGAGTGACATATATTACAATTTCCACTCTCATAAGGGTTTAAAAGGACGAAAATGCAGTGTCTGCTTTGGTAGATATTCTTCTGATTTGGATTAGCCTTTTTTTTTAAAGATAAAGACTTAATTTAGTGCATTTTTCTTTGGCCCCGCGCCCTACTACCCATTCGGGTTATACGCCTTCAGTGTATCAACATAAGTAAAAGCTTTTGGAGAAGTTGCAGATGACATAATGAAAGGTTTTGAATTAGGACAAAAATGTTATACTGACTTCAAATATGAAAGATTTGACAGTGATCAATCAATCAGTCAAGAAATTTTACAAGCCCATAAAAATAACAAGCTAAAAACATAAAACACTTGTAAGCATGTGTAAGAAGGAAGTAACTAGATCGAACAGAGCTCTTTTTGGTAAAATTATAATCATGGCACAAGGTCATGATCTCCACATTAGAGGTATACAGTACTTTCACACGGACTAGGACCTTAACCATTGGAACTAGCATTCTCAGATAGACTTCTTAGTAAAACAAATAAAGCCATTTTGGCAACATTTTCAAAGTAGTTTATCTTCTGTTGACGAGATACCCAGCTATGATAAATTAGATGAAACTCGTTCAGCGAGTGAAAGGCGATCAAAATATTTTAGTGGAGTGTCAACGTCTCTGTTAAGCTCGGTTCTAAGAGAAGGCGATATAAGTAACAGAATTGAAATAATCCCTGATAAATATATATAATGCCGTATCCATAAAAAATTAGTGAAAGGAAACTTATGGGAGAAATGCCTGGTCATAGGTTACAAAATATCTCTGTATCTCAAATATTCCAACAACAATCTCAGAGTAAACATAGACATAAAGAAAACCTAGTCCTCTTTTTAGCTAACGAATGGCAGAAACCTAAATACACTAGTCAAATTAAAGAAGTCTTGTATTCAACTTAAAAAGAATAATCTTGCAGGATTTCATCTAAGAATTGTCGACACTTTTAAGACCTTAGCAGTTGTCACGAAAAAGCTGACGGTTCCTTGAGGTTACACGCAGCATATGTCGTTAAAGAAGGCTTTTAAGGTGTTATTATTAGCCCAGAAGATACAGATGTGTTTCGTCTGTGTTTGGATTTTCAAAGTGATGTGATTTAAAAAATATTGTATTGAAGTCCAGAGAGATTGATGTTTGCATCGGCTATCTACAGGTGCTCGGGGTGGCCCTGCAGACTAGTATGCCTCCGTTGGACTACAGTACAAAAGGATGGGCCGAAAGCCCACGTCACGAGCTTGCTCAAAGCGGCGGCCCAGAAATGGGTTGGACTCTGTGGGGCAGTGAGTTTAAACGCCGACGAGGGATGGCGTTGGCAGCATGGTGGGATTCTGGGCCTGCGGGCTAAGGCCTCACCGGTAGTGCGGTGAGCCGTATTAGAGCTCCGGTGCTAGCCTGGACAGTTAGTAGTGCATGGGCTAGAACATGGTTGCCTCCACCCATACGCACGAGTAGTGAGGGATTACTTTCCCACGCGCAATGGGTGTAATCCCATTCCCATACACATGGGAAAGAATGGAAATCACAAGGTCGCTTCTGTGAGCAGAAGTAAATAGCTCCGGTCACCACCCTGGATAGGTGGGAGACACGTGGTCCCCTTGTGTCAGTCCAACCAGTGAGTGACTGGAAGGGGAGGAGTTAATTATCACTTCCCTGGGTATCCGGACTTAACCGGATCATCCCACCCTTCGGGTTGAGGAGGTTGGAGATTTTTACGTACCGACCTAGAAACTGCCCTGGGCCACGATGTTCAGGGGTGTGTGGCGCCACATTTAAGTGCTGTACCATAACACGTTAAAGATAATGGTAATAATGTACTGAAGACCGCATGAGGGTGTTGGACATTAAAAAAAAATAGCAGCATTCATCGACAAAATTAAATGTCAGACTATTCCAGGATACTGTCTGTGCACTGGCGGGTAAAGGAGAAATGAAAGCTTTTCAGATTTTATGTAAAGATACAGATGCATAAAATACATTCACACAATTAGGGGAAGAATAGGAGATATCTGAATACCTAATGGAACATGTTGAATCTTTCACATGTCAACTTTATGTGACAAAAACATGAAAACTAAAGTCAAAGACTCACGGTACAATTTATTTTTCACAAATAGAGAGCAAATAGAGAGTCACCAGTTACCTCCTTGCCAATATTGATTGCGTAAGCATAAACAGAAGGCTAACTACAGATCCGCAAAATCCTAAGCCTACAGGAAAAGGATAGAAATGGAAAAAGTGTAATGGAGAACAACAGCTATTGGACTGGACGCAAGGGCAAACTGCACCCGAAACAGTATTATATCTATCTTGTAATTCCTCGACAAATTGCAGAATATCGTTCTGTCAATGCTTAAAAATTATTGGCCTCAAGTGGACAGATATGTGTAGACTTCTTGATTGTGACACTCAATAATCCTGTTAATTTTTTTACAGCACCACGTTTTACTACCCCTTCGGGATATACGCTCATCCTGTTACTAAGTGATGATTCTTGCGAGATGCCCAGTGATTATGATAATGAAGATGGAAGAATCTACATTAGTGATGAGTGATAAAACGATTTATATTAAATATATATCTTTACAATATTATATTTTCTAGAGATAAAAATTTGTTAGATTTCCTATCAAAAAAAGACTGAACTGATTTACATTCCCACAGAATAAATAAGTTATATATATTACACATTTTTGTGTTAAATGTGAATTTCAAAGAATTATTTGCGTCGATAATACATGATTGTGTAGTATTTGAGGAGTAGCTACTCTCTTCCAATTCAATCATACTTATGACGTTGTTTATGAAGAAAAAGTAAACAAATTTGTATTATTTTAAAACTAAATACAATATCTATCTTATTAAAGAACAATTATTTCAACAAATTCCAGTTGTACACAAGCTATAAGGTGCTTAAATACCAAGTTTAGGTAAAATTTTTATTAAGTTTTGACTTTGACATTATTATAATTTTTAAACATATTTTTTATTTATATAAACAGTGCTATAATATTCTTGTAGCGGATGCTATTAGCTTTCAGTTTTTTTTAACCTTTTATGTTAATTACTAACGCCTCAAGGGCTTTCAAATTAAACATTAAGGCTCTCGGCCGACAATTTGGTAAATGGTGTCTATTGCACAGATGATTGATAGTTATGCAATTTCATTACTTATTTTCCTTCGTAACACACTTCAATGAACACAACCCAATTGGTAATGATAAACCCCGGGCTCAGGGACTAAAACAAATAAATGCGTATTTTATTAAATAAAAACAGGAAATATATGATAAATAAGGATTATTTGTGTGGTTTTGAAGCTTCAGAACTCCCCTACTAATAAAAATGATCACAATGTGAGGATATATTCCTTCAAGTCACTTTGAGTTGACATTTTTATGGGATCATATGACCGATAAACTACAGTTATCAAGTTATCAGCTCGATAATTTTGCCTTTCAATTTATTGATTATTTGAGTTTATTGGTTGAATATACTCCTAACAATAATGGACGTCGAATACGTTATTGGCTGAATAATTAACTTCCCGAACAAATGAACTAGAGCTGTGGGGACTGTTACTTATTCCCTTCTTATCCCTAGCATCGTTTCTTTAGATCTCTATATATGTGTATGGCTGTGTGAAGGATAACGTGGATGCTACTGTAATTCAAGATCGCTAGGATTCAATTAGTCGAATCCAAGGAACTGCTCCAGGCGTTCAGGACAACCCTCAGAAACTAATTAACTTTCGTGATTGTGTTGACAATTATTGTGTACAACTAAAGGTTGATCACTTTAAAAAGCAGGCTTTAACTTTAATATAAACGTATATATATATATGACTTTATAGCTATACATATATATATGTTCACGTCATTTTACCCATCTTGACCTATACACATTTATTAATACAAATGGGAGAATGATAAATAAGTTAGAAAGAATAAGAAATATACCCGGATCTAACTCTAGGAAGCGTAGAAAAGAATTTAGGGAAACCTCTCTCACTATATTTGGTCAGGATATAAACCCCCGTCACTGATAAATCAGACTAAATTAGCTCAAAGTCTAGTCCTTGTTCCTACCGTTAGGGGTGACTTTATAATAAAATCGTATTAGTCATTCTTAGTAATTATAAACATGCGAATAAAGAAAACTGAAAAATATATTTACTTTTTTGCTGTCCCCACCTTAGTGGTTTCGTGGTATTAGGTGACAGTCTCACATTATAATGGACTGTCGTTAACGGGAAGATCAGGGTTCGAAACAATCAAGGTTGTTTAGACAGCTACCACCAAATGGGGGATACAATTACTCTAAATTATACCTATCTCACCTCTGCAAAATTAATTTATATAAATATTGATATCCAAACCAAGGCTATAAACTTGGAGGTTAAATAGGAGTATTGATCACGCATTAGCGTGGAGAGGGAGTGGAAAAACCACAGTAAGATATCTCATGTGTGAGAAAATCCTCAGTGCACCCGACAATAGCTAAAACCCTGATATATTTATCACCATATAGCGAGCTTGACGCTTTAAACCGTGTGACCTTCGGTACAGGAGGTCTGCTTTACATCCAGGAAGGACTAATGGGCACTCAGACTAATGCGCTAAGCTCGTAATAAACTGGATTGCCGTGTAGTGCTTTGAGGGAGTTACCGGTCTAGGTAATAACTAACTAGGCCTTGTTTCGAGGGAGTTACCGGTCTAGGTAATAACTAACTAGGCCTTGTTTCGAGGGAGTTACCGGTCTAGGTAATAACTAACTAGGCCTTGTTTCGAGGGAGTTACCGGTCTAGGTAATAACTAACTAGGCCTTGTTTCGAGGGAGTTACCGGTCTAGGTAATAACTAACTAGGCCTTGTTTCGAGGGAGTTACCGGTCTAGGTAATAACTAACTAGGCCTTGTTTCGAGGGAGTTACCGGTCTAGGTAATAACTAACTAGGCCTTGTTTCGAGGGAGTTACCGGTCTAGGTAATAACTAACTAGGCCTTGTTTCGAGGGAGTTACCGGTCTAGGTAATAACTAACTAGGCCTTGTTTCGAGGGAGTTACCGGTCTAGGTAATAACTAACTAGGCCTTGTTTCGAGGGAGTTACCGGTCTAGGTAATAACTAACTAGGCCTTGTTTCGAGGGAGTTACCGGTCTAGGTAATAACTAACTAGGCCTTGTTTCGAGGGAGTTACCGGTCTAGGTAATAACTAACTAGGCCTTGTTTCGAGGGAGTTACCGGTCTAGGTAATAACTAACTAGGCCTTGTTTCGAGGGAGTTACCGGTCTAGGTAATAACTAACTAGGCCTTGTTTCGAGGGAGTTACCGGTCTAGGTAATAACTAACTAGGCCTTGTTTCGAGGGAGTTACCGGTCTAGGTAATAACTAACTAGGCCTTGTTTCGAGCGAGTTACCGGTCTAGGTAATAACTAACTAGGCCTTGTTTCGAGCGAGTTACCGGTCTAGGTAATAACTAACTTGGCCTTGTTTCGAGCGAGTTACCGGTCTAGGTAATAACTAACTAGGCCTTGTTTTCTTGTAGCGTTACAGTTTGAATCTATTTCAGGTGTACTGAAGGTTTTTTTTCCATTCAGGTTTTACCACTATTCTTTCACTCAAACACTGGTATATTTCCTCTCTATTCTAACTTACTCATATCTACCCTGTTAGTGTAATCTAATGAAGATATCTCGGATAGGAATTAATTAAATGGCTAATTTAATTAAACCAGGAAAATTACCGTTCAGAAGTTAGGTATTGGTGTAAAATCAGACTTGATTTATTGTAACAATTGCGTGTAACCTGAACGGGTAGTAAGTCGCGGTGCTAATAGTAATATTGTAACAGTTTAATGTTCAAAAGACCCTCCAAGTAAATCCAGAAGTCCCAATATAACCTTTTTAGCCCCCCCTATAGCTATAGAAACATTGAAAATATGATATTTTCTGACAGTTGTAATTTGTTTTATTTGTTCCTGTTCCAAATGTTTGTGTCCAGCAGTAAAGGACACGTCCTCTGACAAATGATAGAAAGGGATAGCACTGGAAGTAATCCTGGGAGTTATGGCCACATAAGACATCACCAGAAATATTCCCTCTCTGACTGGAGTTATATTTCTTCTTCTTATGTTTGATTCTCTTGGACTTTCTTTATGGACCTCGCAGACTCCCATTCCGAACTAAAGCCTTTTCATATAAAAATGTTACATCAATATTAAAACTCTTATCAACAAACCTGGTTATCAACCTTTAAAAGATCAAATTTAACAATTTTATTTTGGTGACAAACATGTTGTATTTAGTAGACTGCCAAATAATTAAATCTTATTTAACGCTAAACTTAAAACATCGTTAATACTAGTATTTATTTTAATATCTTTACACAATGGTTTATTCCATCGGAACCCCCCAACCCTGCCCTTTTCGTTTTCAAACTTTTCATAGTTATCAAATAATATTTTGAATAAGTACCTAGGTATGTTGAAACGATGGGTGGGGGAAGGGTAGTAAAACTACCTACATAAACTACAAACTCCACTTCTGACAGTTCTGTTATTTAAGCTGCTATATTCTTAAGGTGATTCCTCAATAAGGATCTTACAGGTGATGGCAAAAAATTTTGCCTCATTTTCTCGGACCCCACCTACTCGGCTCATTCCAAGAAACGTTCTTTTCTTTCAATAACATATAAATGTATGATAAAAGAAGTACAGTAGTTGAAATGTTGACAGAGCTAATTTTACAATTGGAAGTTTTACAAGGTGTATCTTGAAGGTGAATATTAAAATAATAACTAGTATTTGGTTGATGACATAATATACAATCAAAACTGTAGTAACTAGTAGGAGTAAAAAACTTATACATCAGGTTTTTATATGTATTTGTGAACCCCCCAACAAATTCCAACAAATTCCATGGGGTCCAGAACCCCCGGACCAACACCTTTCTACGCCTTTGGTTATAATAATTTAAACTATGGTGATTGGATAGTATTGAGAAGTGTGCTGATTTTACAAATAGAAGTGAAATATAACTAGTGTCTAAACCTCTGCTAGAACCTTGATAGAAATTTGACAGCACATTATGAGAGAGAAAGAAAAAATCTTATGGAGGCTACTTCAGACAACATCAGGTATTGTGAGATCTAGTGACGAGTGAAGAGACTCAACCAACATTTTGTTAGAAGTACTAAGCTATTTTTAGGATATTAATACATTTATTTTAAGCAATTAAACACTTATGAGTCCGTTTTCAATTGTAAATTCTCTTAATATATTGATTTGGCAACTATCTCTTCATATATCGTTACTGACCCAAAACTATTAGAGATAAACCTCTCTTTCCTGATTGGCTCCGGCCTAGTTCACGTATATATTTTTTTTTTGCTAGAGTCTTATCCTAAACTAAACGGCTTCTCTCCGTCACCATTTTTCCTGGAAATTTTGTAAGGTGTATGTTTTCTTGACTGGAAGAGACTTTTGATAAACATTTTTGTAGGTAAAATGTAGGGCCTAACTCTCATTTGTGGTTCATTTTATTGGTGGGAAGTCATTGTGACTTAATCTTGTTAAACTTTATTTATTCTGGTGTGAAAATAAAATTTAAGCTTATATAACATTGTCTAGTCTTGGAAATTCGCGATTGTAACAAGATGCGGGGTAACGTTGCCTCACTTTTGTGTAGGTCTGATTTTAAATTAAAGAACACATTTCCTAAATATATGTTTGCAAGGAACTGGCCTTAGTCTTAATTTTAAATTTGATTTTAGTTTATAACTACTATGATTTTATTTTATTTCAGACATTTATTCTGAAGGTAAAAATGTAAACTTTTTATTATTGTGGTACCACTGTATAGATTTTCCTCCTGATATTTCATTTTGTTAAATTCACTTTTATTTTTCTTAATTATTAGTATATATATTCTATTCCCGTCACATTTATTTAAAAAATAATACACTTTAGGTATAACATTATTATGTTACCATTAATAACTTAATTCTGACATAACATTTTTCTCTAATAAATTTATTGTATTTTAAATATTCGAGGATTTTTACTTTTTCGCTACCTTACGGGTAAAGCAAGTATTGTGATCATAAAAAAAAAAAAAATTCAACTCGCGATTGCTGTGGATGTTGACGTCTCATGACCCCCAGAAACCTCAAAAGTGGTTTTCGCAATGAATGATGTCTCTCTCTCTGTTCATCTGTCTGTCAGTCTGTACCTGGGGTTAGAGCCTAAACTATTTTACCGATTGGGCTAAAACTTGGTATATAAGGTTGTCATAGGTTTACCCCGAGGAGTTTTTGGAATTGAATATCCAACACTAAAATTAAGGGTAATTTCCTTAAGGGCGGAAAGAGAAATCCTTGATTTTATCAAAATCGGCTTTAATAATTCTGATTAGATAGAATTTATAAGTTTTGATCAATATTGCAAACCAAATGTTTACTCTCAACTTTTCGTCAAAATGATTTTAAGTGTTCCGGTCTGATGCGTAGATTCTAATTTTTAATTCTATCTCCGTAAGTCTTTGAGATATGAAATTACTTATCATTGCATACATGTGGATTTATTTATAGTAAACATCTTTTACTTGAAATATATTTTTATAAAACCGAAAGTTTACAAGATAGACCCAAATATATTTTTCTTTTAACTTTGTCAACACTGGTAAGGTATTACGATCGTAAAAAAAACAACAAAAAAGTGGATTTTGCAACGCCGTCTGTCTGTGTGTGTGGCTAACCCTAAAATTAATAGCAGTTTACTAGAGGATGAAAAGAGAAAAATTCAATTTTATCAAAATCGGCCATAATGATTCTATCTCTCTCATTTTAGACTCAATAGTCAATAATTAGCTATTTTATTGGTCAAAATTTATAAAAGAGTAATTTAATAGCAATGCGATAACCAAAAGATATGCATCCCCTAGTAAAATGGCAAAAATTTTAAACGGAATTCAAAATTTTAATATGAAATTTTGACCCTTGGGGACCCAATTTCGATATTTTTTATTGGTACAAATATACAAATGAAGACGTTAATTCTTTAAAAGTAAAATTATGACATTTAAAAATATGAGTCAAAAAATGTTTTACGTATGTCTAGTACAATTCGTTCTCAGGTTTGCTAGTGTATATTATATTACGAATTTTGAGTAAATATCTCCATTTCTAAACAATAGAGCGAGAAAGTTCGTGCGAAGTTCCGTACCATTTATTTTATTTAAAAAAATTATATTTTTCCATGAAACATTACACAACCCCGTATTACCATTAATGATCTAAAGGTTTTAATGTAGAGGATTCGAATAGTGTAAAATATCCAATTTATCAATGTTTTACTTTAGTGTGCCTGTTAGTGGAATATTATTTTAATATTATGAATATTCTTGTATTCTGCCTCGGCTAGGTATAACGTTTAGCTACTTCTAGCCCGAATATTTGCAAGGGAAGTTAATATTTTGAACGTATTTAACAAGATACAATGTCGTAAATATTTTTCCGGAGTACTTTGGTATCTAGCGAACCCCCAATTTAAAAAAAATTATGTCCATAGTATCTGTTAGGCCACTAAATAATAACAGAATATCAAGATATTCTTATTTCAGTTAAAATAATGGACCTTGTGTGCGGCCAGCATTCATTTTATTATTATTATTAGCACCGCGTCTTACTACCCTTTCGGGTTATACGCACTTACGCTAATGTGCAATGGTAGGGTGATTGTGAGATGAAATGGAGGACGTACAGTTTAACGTGAAATCCGAACCACGGTGGAGGCCTGCCATTCATCACATTCACAAGTTGTGATTAATACACATCTTGTCAGAGGTGAAGGAAGGGTTTGGCAATCAGATAAATCTGTGCCGGGGCCGAGGATTGAACCCCGGACCCTCAGCACAGAAGTCTGACACCTTACCCCTAGACCACCAGGTCACCTGGCATTCATTTTGATTGAACTATTGTTGATTGAGTACGTCTTGATTCCCGAGGTTATAAAACTAGGTGGCATCCAAAGTCGTTGAGTCCTTTCCTTGACATTTTAAGATTTGAACTATTGGTCGCTACATGTCGTTATTTACCAAAAACCCTGACACCCCCACCCCATTACCCTGACTCAGTGTTGACGCTAGGTTGAGTATGTTGTGTTAATGTATTTTTGTGAAAAATAGTCTCACAGATTTTGGGAGAGGGAGTCTTCCACATATGTTCATTTGCTTACCTATGCAAAATGTCGTCCCTTATAATATTAGCATGAATAATTATGGCTAACAAACTTATCATAATAGGAATACTAATACTCCAGGCAAGAATAATTCGTTCCTGGTTATGATTATGTTTTTTTAATTTTTCCCCTTAACAATGAAAAAACACTGGGGGAACACAAAGTTAATATCTTGTTAAACATTGTATTATAATTTTATTTGAGCCTGTATTTTGCGCCTAAAATTGACTCTTTACGAGATAATTACGAAAAATAAGAGAAAGTTACTCCTTGATTTGCCATTTTTTTAAAAAGATGGTGAACTTAGCACAGGTCGTATTGGTCAGGACTTTTAAAATATTCTTTATTAAGGCAAATTAAATCAGAATTAATTTTGAATTATGTCGCTTCAGGATGCTGATTCTCCTACACTACCAGCCGAGATTTGAGCTCTTATTTCCTTGTAACCTAACTGGAAAAACAGACTAGATAAGCTTGGAGTTTCTTCCACGTGATCACCAATTGGTTTATTTAATTCTACTTTCAAGTGAAACACAGCACATAGATAGGCTTGAATGAAAACAAAATAAGCAAATATTTTAAAATAAAAATATTGATGACAAGACAGTTACAAAAAATGTTTTTTTTTCACACCGATCCTCCTTATATATTCGGGTTGGTACAATCATATAACACTAATATGCTGAGAATGAAAATGGTTGAATTTAGAGGAAGTGAACCGCATTATTAAGGAGAGTTGAAATACCATTACGATAAAAACCTTAGGCTGAGAATTGAGCCCCGATCTCTCTTTCATTGACAGTCTATTCTATTGCGAGAGTGCTATCATTTAACCACTGAAGTGCGTCTCACCAAAAAATACTCTCCATATGCGGCACGGGGGAGTGGTACGCATGCGTTGTCTAGTAATAATAACCACTGTATTAGCTAATCTCACACACAGGTAACACCTTACTTTAATCATATATCATTTTAAAACTCTGCTAGCCTCGGTTTTTTGTCCTCTCTTCTGCCAGAGTATTCAGATCTATGGAAAACAATAGATATTAAAACATTTCAGCTTACTTCTGAGAAGTGCCAACATTTCCAAAGTCCTCATTAAATATTAGCGCCGTGAGCTGGATTTTATACTATACCTCATACAGTTGTGTATTGAGGGTTGTATCACCATCATATCGAGGGAGCTATGTATCAGGTCTAAGCGATGAGGTCTACGGCTACAATCAAGAGCGGCCTATGCGATGGTCAACAAATTTCGGGAGAATTTGATGTTTTCTCGTCATGTGAGATCCGTAGATTGGTCCGGTGTTCATGACAAGTGCAGTTTTAGTAATTAATAGTTTCACTTACGTCAGGCGAGTGTAAAAATAAGAAACATAAAATATAAATAATTAAGTTTAACATTTTGTTACGAAAGTTAATTGAAGTAAATATTAAAATAGCCTTCTATGTTATAGTATTTATTTATTAAAATATTTTTTCAATTAAAAATACTTTTGGCATAGTGAATTAACGGGAAAACATTAAATGCTAAAGGATTTGTCACTCAGATAAGAGTATATACCCGGAAACATTGTTAAACTATTATTATTATTATTATTATTATTATTATTATTATTATTATTATTATCACCGCGTCTTACTAACCATTCGGGTTGTACGCACCAACAACATTGTTAAAACTGTGCCCTTGGTGAGTTCCGAAAAGGTACGTTTTTTCCTCCACTATAAATAAAGTTGGGGCTAGTGATAGAAATAATTGTGAAGGCCTTGAAAACAGGGTGAAGGTTTTCAATATTTTCTCAACATGTATCTAAAGTTAAAATAAGGCTACCAATGTTCGCCAAATTTTCGAAAGAAAGCTGAAATCAACTGAATTGACTACATGAGACATCATCAAATTATCTATATTATTTTTTTGTAAAAATAAAAAATACAAATTTATATTTTTTTTCCCTGAAAAAAACATCTCCAAAATACACATTTTGAACTAAATGAGGCCACCAACGTATCTTTTGACGAGTTTTTTTCAACCCCTTCTCTGTAGAGAAGGTGTTGTTTTACAAAGGAACAATACGGTAGATCACCAGGGACTTTTATTTGATCCTCACTCAAATATGACAAAGCCCAAGCACCTGAACCTAGCAGTTTAACTATCAATAAAATAAAATATTCAATTACACATTAATGGGAGAAGAAGGATATGTTAGATGTAAATGCATTACAACTGAATAGAAGTTGACATTAGCCTAGAGGCCGTTTAATTATCATGACTCAAAAGTTAACAATATAATAGGATTGATAGCGGACAGTGCGCCATAGCTACAATATACAACGCGTAGCGAATAAAGGTACTTATGTACAAGAGATTAAATAAAAGTTTCAAAGTATTTAACGCATAAACAAATCTAAAGATCATTCACAATAATATAGCTGAACGGATTCATATAAGAGCCAAAGTTAAAATATAGCAAACAATTATCAAAAGGAAAATTAAAGTTTGGATACACCCAGTCGCCCAAACAACATAGCTGAACCATTCAAAGGAAAGCTATACTTATCAGATATTAAATATTTTGGGATGCCTATTGTATTCACACCTCTTAACTTATACAAATCATCTAGTGCGGTTATGCGCATAACCTTACACCTGGCTACACTAGTTACAAGCGAAGCTATCAGACTCGTCCAACAACCCGTGAGGCGGGGCAACCTACACTTTAAAAAGGCTTAATAACTTTCTTACTAATTAGCTGAGTCCATAATACTGGTTGAAAAACATCTATTTAATTTCTACCTGCGTAATAATTGAAAGAAAGATAACAATGCATATTAGTTTCGATTATACTCCTATATCTATAATATTGGATGCCGACCATAATATAGTGCAATATGGCCTACAAAGATTAAATAATATAATTGGACTTTACTATAATTATAACCATTGAATCTAAATTTAAAGTCTAATGTCCAAAACATGCCTCAATACAAAACAAAATTAATTGCCTAGGAAAATTAAATAGGTATAAATATTAACAATTAAATATGCCGAAGCATTATCTCAATCGATCCCTACATAAATTAGATTCAATGAAACAGTTCCCCAGTATACGAATAAAATTAAATTATAAAATATATTGTTCCAATATAATGTATCCTTACATTTATTGTGTCCCTAAATGCCAAATTATCATAGAGTGCTCGTTGCTTTCCGGGTACACGCTTATATTCAGATTTGCACAGCGGGGAAAATGGGGGAGGGAGGATACACAAGTTCAATGATGTCACCCTCAGCAAGTAAGCATTAGTTTCCCTCATTGGCACCTGCGCACTGCGTCAAGAGGGCAATAATACAGGGGTAGGTAACACCACGTGATCACTGAAGAGTGCTCCTTCATTCAATCCTGGCACATGCACCGTGTCCGCCTCTCGGGAAAACTGAGCTGAACTAAGTAACTCTCCGTGGAATCAGTTTAGTTGTTGATGAACTAGACGTGCTCGGGGGATCCATGTGCGGCACTGGTTTTCAGGTCAAACGGGGTAAGTGTGAATAGACCATTAGGTGGCGGAGGCAATGTGGTGAGGAAGTTTGTAGGCACGGTACATTTTTTGTGAGTTTCCTTAAACAAAATACGTCCCGATCTGTACAATGTCAATTTTTAAACCATTCTGCACAAGTGGAAGCAACAACCGCGGCATTTAAACCACTAGTGTAGATGCAGTAGCATTTTGATAGCTGTTTAACAGTCGAGTTTTGACAGTCAGGTGTAGATTCAAAATTTTGGCGGTGTAAGCTAGCGGAAAAACCGCTGAGTTTTAACCGCTAGTGTAGAATCGGCCTTTGGTGTTCGGTGCGGCCGCAACCCATAGCACCCCGCATCGCTCTTCAATAACAACACGAATAAAGTTGGTACGAGTGGCAGCCGTCGTCAGCACTATATTACTTACTCGTAATTATTACCAATATTTTTAATATATCTGACAAAGTCAAAATCTTTCACTAATGCTATATTTTAGACCAACCAAAATTACTAATGGTTTGAACGAAATGTTTCCACATGTTAAAGAAGCGGTCAAATAAAAATAACTTCAGATTTTAAGGTGGATCGGGAGGGAACGCGAGAAAAGGCCAGCGTTTTTGCAGTTTTTATGGCTAAACATTTTTGGCCAAAATAAATAAAATATTGCTCCAGTACAAACATAGAATTTAATTTTGTTCACATGTTGATATTAACAGTTCCTAAAATATATCTGTCATGAGCATGGTGACATTATCTAACAAACATTTTAAATGAAAAGAAAAAGTGTTCTTCAAGTTCCAGAACATCCTTGAAAGATATTCAAGAAATTTTAAGGTCACCTTTGCGCAGACATAAATCAGAGTCCATTGTTAGTATCACGACAGTCCTTTATTTAAAGTGAGAGGGGGTTATAGACACCTCGGTGATATAATCAATGATGAAAAGAAGAGGTTTAATGCTCAATACAGGGCAGAATGAAACTCTTTGTAACGGTACCAAGAAATGTCTTAAAGGACATTAATTGTACGTTAACAAATGGTAAAAGATGATGCAAATCAAGAAAATAATTGTTTAATAAAAAACTTAAATTTGTTTTGAATAAAAAAATATTAAAGTTCTTTTAAAACGGTCAATATTGTGAACTTAAACTATTTACGAGGAGGGTTACATATAAACTTGACACACACAATCAACATATAAATTATCTAAGGTCAAATATAGATTTAATAATAGCTGCTAAAAGAGAAGAAATGAATATTCATAATAATATTTGTTTTGTAAAATGTGATTTCAATACTTTAGGTTTCATTATTTGCCACGACAAAAGGCTTAATATATTTAAATAGAGTAGGTTAATTGTAAAATAATCAAGTTCTAATATTTTATTTTCTAAAAAGCGATGGTAACATAAACCAGATAAAGGAGATGGATAGTTAAATATTATCAATGTTTAATACCTTTAAACTAACCTACTATAGCTTGATAGGTACTTTGGGATACCCCACCAAAAATAATGCAAGAATATTGAAACTACTTAAGTACAAGTTCAAATAAATGTACATTTATTAAATAAATTATGACTAAAATTAAATAAGCAAGTGGTAACATTTTCTTACCTTTATTGTCACAATATTATCACATTTCACATGTTTTTAAAGTGGTACTGGAATTTGCTGCTTTGAAATAACTGAAATATCTTCCTGTAATCATAAAATTCAATGCCGTTTTGAGTTTAAGAAATTGTTTACAAGTTTTAACATTTACCGGTACTCGCCTCTTCACGTGACTTATTGAGAATAATGCGCTTGCTTTGGATGTCACAAAGATTTTAAGTCAGGAACCAGTGGTGATAAATAAAATCACAATTCACTTTCAGAACTGAGCCTGTTTCTGTTATGGAAAGTGGAACAAATTATCGATGGAATAGTAGAAAAAGTATACGTAGGTTTCTCAAGAGACAATGAACAGAAACTTCATCAAGATTAGATAATATAATCTTGTAAACATGCCTCACAAAATGTTCTTTAAAAATCCGCCATTGTTGAAATAATTAAAATTAAAAGATTCCGTGAACCCGCAGAGGGTTCGCGAACCACAGTTTGGGAACCAATGATATAAAAGAACCATATCAGATGAACATATTGTATTAACATTTATAAATAGGAGTCTGATAATTGAAAATAATTGACGGAAGTGGGAGTAGATTAAAATCTCTCTAACATTATTAGAAAACCTTCTTTTCGGCGCGGAAGAAAATGTAACTTTGACAAATTAGCAACAGGACCACCAGATATAACATAAATGTTGTAAAGTTTGGAATATAAAATAGAGGTCTGAAAAATGGGTTAATTCATTGACCAATAGAAAAAAAGGGTCTAAATATGGAAGAGAGTTTTAATTTTGTAAAGGTAGACAAAAAAACAAACAAACTAAAAGTAATTTAACACAAAAACCAAAGATTATCTTGAAGGTCTGCAAGGCCAAAAATAGTTTAATCAATCTATAATCAAAATCCATATCGCAAAATAATAAATATATTAGAAATCCTATAAGCAAGGTTAAAATCGTGATTAATTATTTTAAAAACGTAAATAAATGTTAATAAAACAACTATCAATAAATTTATTATTAATATTTGATATATAAACTAATCATATATTAATGATAGTTAACAAACAATTACATTTTACATAGCGCCTATCTAACAGTGACATAATTAAACCAAACAAATTCTGAAGACATAGTTCGGTGAACTGTATGTCCTTTGGAATAGCATGATGATTATTTATTTAATATGTTTGAGCAACAGAGCATATTATTTATTTGTGATCTTTAGGGAATTGTAAAGCTCTTTATATTTCAAAACGTTACGTGCTTAAGTTAATATTGCTTTTGTTAGTGCATTCATTTTGTGAACTAGATAATATTTTATTTCAAAGATTTAATATATTTTAGTTGATTTATTTATTGATCGCTTTAGTTAGATCAGGCTGTAAAAGGGGAAACTATAAAAATAGTTGGTAGCCGGATGTTGAATGTCCTAATTTAATAAAGTTTTGAAGTGGCTCGCCCGTGAAAAGAACGAGTCAAACTGCTAGTAATGTATGTTCCCCTGGTCCTTTCTTTCACGTTATGATTTGTTATCCTTCACAGCCTAAAATATATATTCACGCAACCCTTTTTTCACAGCTGCATTGGGATGGCCGGGCTACGTGTAAGGGGGTAGTAGGGGTTGGTGGGAGGGAATCTCCCTGCGTTTTGTTTGTTCAGCCCAAGGACTTTGAAGACACTAAGTCTCACTAATTCCCTTCAAGTTTTCACAACTGACGAAAAGCACAGTATCAGCTTTAAGGGTGTTCAAGTGAGCTTGGAAATATAATTGGCAGTTCATGTTTTTGTAGGGAAAAAATTTGTACTCTCTCGGTTAAAAAAACACTTATTAAAAAAGATTGTTGGCGTTCTACTCTAATATTTTTACTGTCATATTAAAAATACTACATTATGTATTTAAGTTTTAATATTTTTTTTGGGTAAAATCTTTATAACTTTAGATAAAAACGTTACTTCTTTTTTTAAAATAATATTAATAATATTAGAGAAGCCACCAAACAATGTTGATTTTAGGTCACAGTTTTTTTAGTCCAAACAAAATAAAGAATGTTAGAAAAATTCTAAATTCACTTGAACACTCTTAATGGCGTTGTCTATTATTAAGTTAATATATTCACATGGCAGTATTTATTATGGGTGGGTATTTTTGTAGTTTCAAGAACACTAAAACAACCCTCATTTATCTTTGTTTCATTTGTTATGAAACTATTTATAATTTACTAGTTTTTGACCGCGGCTTCGCTCGCGTTAATGTAGATTTTATCAATAAATTAAGTTTGTCGATTGACACAGGAAGTATGACAATAAAAACGATGAACATATTGAGGTTGTTAGTCAATAGAGGTAGAGATAAAGAAAAAAACAAACTACACAATATAAATCAGGATTAAGTGTAGGAGTAGAAAAGAAGTAGCGGAGTGTGTGTCAGTAGAGTCCTTGCCACGAATTGGAAGATCCTACTCCATCTTAAATTTTACTTACAGTTAATTAACATCCCTTATTTACTCCGCTTGTTCTTGAACGTTTCAGTCATGGGTACAGAATAGATCATTATTTTAGGACGCTCCTATATACTATGTTGTATGTCCTTCCATTTGGCGCAAATAAATACAAATTCCGGGCATTGGACACACGCGAACAGGCTACATATAGCTGGCCATGGGAATAACATGTAATNAACAAACAAACAAACAAACAAACTCACATTCGCATTTATAATAGTTAGGATTTATTTGTGTGAGGTTGTTTCAAACAATTTACCTTGCGCTGTGAACTGCGATATTAATATTTAAACGTCGTCAGAACTGAGCTGATTAAATGGACCCTTTCGTGATTAATTTTAAAGGGTGAAACTCAAAATGTAAAGTTTTTAATAATTATTTCTTTCACCTCCATTTTAACGTACACCAATTTTGAAATAGCACACTAATTCTTTAACAAACGAGATATCCGAACATGTGCAACGCATCTATGTGCTACGGAAGACTGTTCTTTTAATCACATTTCAATTATATTCCTGGAAATGAAACTCCTAGATCACTGAACTCCCTTCCAAATAAATTTTACTGAGCTCCGCATGGACTTTCTCCCTCAATTGTTTAAAAATGGAGGTATTTACTAAAAACTCGTAAATATGTGGAAAAAAATACACTAGCAAACCCGAGCAAAAGTTGACTTCCGATTTCAAATTTCATAATTTTATTCAAAAAATTTAAATTCCTCATTTATATATCTGAACCAATAAAAATGATCGAGATTGGGTCCACAAGGGTCAACTCTTCATATCAAAGTTTCGTCTTCCGGATAAATTTTTTGACATTTTATTAGGGTTTGCACATCCCATTGGTATTTAATTCCTCATTTATAAATTTAGACCAATAAAAAATATATCATTGCTGTACAAACATTTCCCCAAAAAGGTTAAAGGAAAAAGAACATAAAATTTTTGAGAGACTTGATTATTTAATTACTCTATAGCATTAGAGAATTATTGTGTTAAAACATAAGTTGTATCTTCTTACAACTAAATATCATAAAATGTTATTAATATATTTGCCAATATCTCAGAAACTATTGGTTTATGAAGATCTATTTCAAATAAAAGTTTTTTTTATTTTTAATAATACATAACATTTTGCAATTATAAATTATTTTGTATCTCAAATAATTGTGCATATACGGAAATTTCAGCTTCTGTAAAGTACCCTAAAATTCATTTTCTTGAGAAAATGAAAATATCCATTTTATTTATAATCTTAATCAACACCTAGATACGAATTTTAATCAAAATCGTTAGAGCAGATTTTGAGAAAGTCAATTTTTTCTCTATTCGTCCTTTATTATACTACTCTTAATTTTAGGGTTAAACAGATACACAGACAGACGGCATTGTGAAAACCTATTTTTATAGAGTTCGGGGGGTCATGAGACGTCAACATCCATCAAAATTTCAGGTTAGATTTTTTTTACAGTCGCAATACTTTAACTTTAGTGTCCGAAAAGTTAAAAAAAAATATGTATTTGCTTATAGCTTGAAAATTATTGGTTTTATAAGAATACTCCCGTTGCTCGTTGGAGGCTCCGCCCCCAAACCTCCAGTGAGTTTTCTTTGCAAGTGGATGTAAACTAATGTAATTCCAGAACTGTTTTTTGACTTTAAATTTGCCCCGAAATTTTGAATTTTTTTCGGGGGTTTAAAATCAATTTTTTTTAACTTTTTGAAAGTTTATCGTCGCTTTCAAGCTAGAAGCTATAAGTTTGGCAAATTTCAAGTTTCTAGCTCATCTGTAAGTGGGTAAGCATTAATATCAGTGAGTGAGTTAGCCATGTGGCTTTAGAGTAGTATACTATTTCAAATAAAAGATTTGTATTATAAATAGACCTACATATTTGAAATGATAAGTAATTTCATATCTCAAAGAGCTACGAAGATAATACGATAAAAAAAGAAAAGAATTTATGCATCAGACCAGAAATCTTATAGTAATTTTGACGAAAAATTGAGAGTAGCCATGCAACCCCCCCCTTTGATTTGATAGGTTCTTATTGCTATAAATAAAAGGTAGGTTTAGTCACAAGAGAGTTTATTTTATTTTAATCCAGCCCAGTCAAAGGGGACCAAGATTAGGTGAGCCAGATCGTCCTTATTTGTTTTATGTCTGTGACAACGTCACAGCCATTTTGTTTGTAATATTTATCAATGCTTAGAAATGAAATTTAATCAAAATCATTAGTGCCAATTTTGATAAAATCGATTTTTTTCTCTTCTCACCCTTCAGTAAACTGCCCTTTATTTTAGGGTTAGATATCCAATTCTAAAAACCCCTCGGGGCAACCCTATGACAACACCAGATACCAAGTTTTAGCCCAATTGGTAAAATAGCTTAGGCTATACTCCGAGGTACTGACTGACGGACATACAGTCAGAAGGAAATGCATAAACCACTTTTTCGGATTCAGGGGGTGGGGTGTCATAAAACGTCTAAATTCATCAATATCTTTATTTTGATTTTTTTTTAATGAAAACAATACTTTCTCTACCTGTAAGATAGCGAGAAAGTAAAAATACAAGGGCAGGCTACAGCTGACATATTAAACTCTTTCAAAATTCGTTTTTCAAATTATGAACTACTGTACTAGTTGTTGGGAGTAGTGTGACCAAAGGATTGAATTTGATACTGAAAGCTGTTTTACTAATTGCTATTATTTGTATAAATTATAATATTCATTAGACTGGGGTGCGCGATGGGGAAATTGGAGCCCGAATTAGGGTTGGACGTACTGAGGGTAGTTTTTACTAAATGGTTTACTCCTTCCCTGCGGGTGAATTTAAGCTCTAATATTTCATCCCTACCTTAATATTGTGAATATGTTAATAGTCCACACAGGTAGTACGAAGTGTGCTCAAAAATATAAAAAATAATAATGTAAGAAAAATATCGCAAACACTATTAAACAATCCACTTTTTGAATGAACCTCAAGCTGTTTTTTTTAAGTTCTTTACCACCACGTCTTACCAACCGTTCAGGTCATATGCTTATGTTCTTATCACACTAATAATTTTAAGGAATAGGAAGGCTATATTTAAAAGAAGAATACTAGCAATTGCGTGGAGGGAGAGTGGAAAACAATTTTGGAAAAACAAACCTCAGTACACTCAAGCGAGATTCGAACCTTGATCTCCCCGCCATCGGCAGTATAGTCCACTGTGAGAGTAGCACCTTAGACCAAGTGGCCATTGAAGCAGTTTTTAAAGCTGTTTGGTGACCAAGATTTGGAATTTACAGTACATGTCTATGTACACCGACCAAGCAATCAAGAATTTTGAGAAAATGTCCCAAGATATTGGAAAAAAGAGAGTGGTAGGCCTACACCCAACCAGGATCGATCCCCAGCCTCCAGATCACTGGAAGACAATGTATATATGAGCTTGAAATTTAGACGGTGGGCCCACCGATGATAGTTTCTTTTATTTTGGTTACATTTGAATGCTGTGAATGTCATCATTACCTACACAAATATTTTAAAACTACCATAAATAATATCTCAGCTAAGCCTTTGTACTATCTTGTTGGCATGCCATTTCCTGCGAACTGACTACCGTTAGCTGTATTTGAAAAAATATTCAACGCGTGATGTATCGGATTTTACTACACCAGTAATTGTATTAATTTGCTGTCGTGAATAATTGAAGCCAGGTGAATAAAGCCGTTAAAACTGATGAATGGAGGAATTTAGAAAAGGATTGGAACGAACTCGCCACTAATCATAGGGAATGTTCGCTGATGTCTATCCATCCCAATTCAGGTCTGGGGAGGGATTATTTGGTGTCAAGAGACGGGGATGAAACATCTAATGTATTTATCAACCCTCATGTTCAACAAACAGGGGTGATACAACTGTGATCCATGGTTAAAGTGAAGCCCGCACAATAGTCAAGGGTTGGCCCACAAAACGTATACATTGAAACCAATAAGTTTTATTTTGGATCACGTTATACCCATCAAGGAAATACCATCCTCAACACACCTATCCAGGATTCAAATTCTGACCTCACCTGTAACTTGAAAACCAGACCAGTTTAGCCTGACGCTTCATATCACATGACCCCTATTGCAAGAGTACAGATTCTTGTAAATAATACCATCATCCCAGTGATAGGGTGACCCCCTGATACGCTTAGGTAGCTTAGTTTTAGTCTAGGTGAAGGCAAAAATAAATAACTTTATGCACGAGTTTGATTTTTAGTCCGAGTTTAAATGATTTGTGTGCACATGCGATTTTACCATCCGCTCTCCATACTTATGTGGATGCAATTATTCTAAACTACATTTCTCCTCCCTATCCCTCAAACTAAGCGTTAATGAACTTGATGATAATAGCCTAATCATCTTAATAAAAACATGATGGTACAAAAATACATCAGGATCAAATATAAAAACATACCAATTTGTAAGCCATGAATAAAATCACGTTTATTCACATTATTCCATTATTAGTGGTCAAACAGTTTAAGTTGCTAGGTTCACATAATGATGAATTACTGGATGTGGATTGGTAAAAGCTTGACTCTCCGCTGGGTGCACCATGGTTGATTATCCTCTACTCTCTATGCTAGTGCTGATGTACTTCCTCCTAATTTGCCCTCCCCGTACTAACGTCCCATTGATATCCTTGGTGTCTAACATAATCCTATCTATTAAAAAATGTCACTTTACAAACATAATTTACTTTTACCTTTTTTATAAGTAGCATTTGAACCAAATTTACCCACATCAGTGATCACGTGGACTAAACATCAGGATAATCTGTACTGGTTTGTCGGCTACTGGAAGGTTAAAGTTCTAATCTCGGTTGGGTGTATTTAGTTGTGTTTTTATATAAATGGTGTACAAACTGTCCGTTCATTCAGATGCGGGTACACTTCCTCTTAACTCTACCTTCCTTATTCCAACACATTGGTAGTTATTAAACATCCATACAACCGGTACGAGTAATAAGACGCAGAGGTATAAAAGAAGGTTTCAGGATTGAAAAATATTGGACGTCCTTAAAGAATGACGTTGACGTGTAATACTGACATATGAATACGTTACTTTGAACAAGCAGTCATCAATGTCTTTCCTTTCACTTTGAACAAACGACCACATGGGTGTAGAGAGTGACGTCAGACAAAATAGGGGTGTTTTATGAGCAGCATCTCCCCCAAAGTGTTGGATGGTCTGTCATCACTGATAAATATGTTCATGGGAAAATTGAACATTTTTTTTTACACCACGTATTACTACTCGTCCAGGCTGGATATATTTTAATTACACATATGGAGTGGATAATAAAGCTAGAATCTCACAGTAAATATACCATATTTCCAGGAGGGAGAGTGTGAAATCATTTAGGAAAAAAAAACACCTTCAGTATACAAAGTAAGTATTCGACCACTAGACTTCAGAAACCAGGATAGATGAGCATGACATTCAGTCCGCATGATCCGCTTGGGTGGATTAGTGGTCTAAATGTCAAGATAATTTAGTTTGCTTTGCTGATGACCGGTAGTTCTGGGTTGAAATACCAACCGCATGTATTGATGATGTTTTTCCCTAGATAGCTTTCTCTCTTCGCTCCATGCCAATGCGGGTGGATCTCCTTTAAACTCTACGTTCCTCTTCCTTACGCCACTAGCGTATATGATACCTATACCTGTATATCAAACGGATACTAAGACGCAGTAAAAAATAGTGTCCACTCGCCCACCGATGCAGGTAATTATTATATTTTTATGTGCACATTTCATGGAAATGAAGTGGAATTTAGTTGAAATTAAATACTTTTAAAAATATGCCAAGATTTAAAATATGTTTTAGATGCTTGGTGCTTACCTTAACGTTTGATTCACTAATTATATATTAAAAAAACCCTCTGTAGAGCCATGTTGGGAATTGTCACTTATTTAACGATTATTTGTCATTGTCAATTTATATGAAACTGTTTTGTATTTTGTGATTGATTTAGTGACAGCAATGCAATAAAAGATAGACTAGCTTTTACTTACGTGCTTATTTATTTCTTCACATTATTGGTGCCAAAGCCCAAGAGCTACGGATCTACGGAATACTTGTATACGAGAAATATAGGAAGTATGAACATAGTTAGTATATTAAACTAACTAATGTGAGAATATACCGAAAGATTACAGTATTAGTTTGGCTCTTCACGAGATTAAGATGCAATAAATACACGTTACATTGCAGCCCACCCCCGAAGTAGTAGAAAATCACTAAGATAAGTAACCGTTTAAGGCTTAAACTACTTCTATATATGCCATCATCCTAATAAGATAAGTAAATTTAGGGTGAAATACATTGATTGTAATAAGTACGTAACCAACCCATGTTTGGTTAATGGTTGACCCCATTTGTGGTCTAGTGGTCAGTGTTACCGGTTACAGATCCAGAGGTTGCCGATATGAATACCGATGGTTTCCAAATGTATCAAACAGCCTCTTAAGGACAAATGAGAAGCTACTTCAATAAAGAATTAGCAGCTTCGGTAATAGAAAAGTGAGAATAACGACCGAAGGGCTCGTTGTGCTGACCACATGTCACCCTATCCGATAATGTTGGCTCTATTATCGTTAACGGTGGTGGCAGCCGGTGATCGATCAGTGTGGCTCACTTGCGGGATCACATCATGAAGTATTTCTGGTTGTTGGTTAGTGTTGTTATAAGACCATAAACAGTGTAACAGTGCCATTTGTCGGCAATTTTGTGATATACAAAATATACATATTGATAAATTATATGAATGATGGAATCAGAACCTCGAAACTAGAAAGCTTGAAGTGTAAACGTACTACAAAGTGCTTTTACGCCACACTTTTTAAGACTACAATTAATAACTTTGCGGATTCCACGTCAACATTAACAACTATAGTTTCAATGCTTTTCAATGCTGGGCTTTTAACGTGTATTTTCTGAAACAACTGATTAAATCATCATAACTTTTAGTTTTGTGTATTTTAAGGGATAATTTTACTATGGAAAGTTCAGTTTGGAAATAAATACACCCGCATTAGCGTGAAGAAAGGATGGGAAAAGCCCTCTTCAGTAAACACGACTTAAATTTGAACCTTGACCTCCAAGTACCGCCACTATAGGATATTGCGGACCTTACTCCTAGTACCCTAGGACCATTGTTGTGGGTGTATCAGCACATGACTTACAAACTAACTTTACTATAGAACAGACTGCAAACAGAACACCTAGTTACGCATCCGTCAATTCAACATCATGGGGAGGAAAGCTGCTATAATACCTTCATTAATACCAATCAATATGTAATACATATTTATCCACTCCGGAAATTGAACCCTTGAGACCTAGCTCATTAGAATGTGTCACGTCTAAGGGGACCAAACAACATGTGAAGCCGATTATTTAATTCGATTATTAAATAATCGTTTGAAAGTTAATCGACTAGCTCGATTAATCGCAATCCTATTAATCAATAAAAATACTCAATTAGTCACATCAAAATAATCGATTAATCAATTGTAATCGCCCATCCTTAGTACGTGCCGCCCCTGGTGGATCCCCCTAGGTTTTCCACACCCCTCTTCTCTGGCTACGTGCCACCCCAGGTGGATCCCCAGGTTTTCCACACTCCTCTCCTCTGGCTACGTGCCACCCCAGGTGGACCCCCAGGTTTTCCACACTCCTCTCCTCTGGGTTAGCACCACCCCAGGTGGATCCCCAGGTTTTCCACACTCCTCTCCTCTGGGTTAGCACCACCCCAGGTGGATCCCCAGGTTTTCCACACTCCTTTCCTCTGGGTTAGCACCACCCCAGGTGGATCCCCAGGTTTTCCACACTCCTCTCCTCTGGGTACGTGCCACCCCAGGCGGCTCCCCAGCTACTTTCTCGGGTTTTCTCTTTACCCCCCACTCTCCTCTTCGGAGATATAGTTCGACTCTATAATTCAAAACATCTCACCTACCCAACGCGTTAACATGACTAACGGAGGGCAACCTGAATTAAAATTAGTCAAATAATTATAAATTAAACAATTTTTAATTAATAGTTTTTAACTTCTTTTATGTTTGAGAAAATAAAAATAATATTGTAAAATGTACTTTAGCCCTTTAACGGAAAATATACAATTTGTGTATTAATAATATTATAATTGTATATTTATTACATATCTATAGAACCTGTAGTACAGGATGATCCAAAAGTCGCGCAACCCTCTTTTTCCAAGGATATTTCTCACAGAAGAACATGGAAAATGAACAGGTTGTTGATATGTATGGCAACACTGTAATGGTGGCCAGATGTTGTGCAGGCCGTGTGACCTTGAGACATACACTAGGTTTAGCCAGTTGAGTTATAGCATTTTAAAGTGTAAGATGAGTTTTACACGAGCAGAGCGAGTATTCATCTTGGAACATTATTTTAAGGCCAACTCGTACATGGAATGCCAACAATCGTCTGTGCGTAGTTTTCCAAAATTACGCGTGCAGAATAAATCAACAATATGCCAAATTGATGGCACAAAACATATTTTTTTTCTTTGGATTGCGTGACTTTTGGATCAACCTATATTATATATCTATAGAACTTGTCATGTTTAATAATTTTTATATAATAGCATAAACAATATGTCAAAAATAAAAATTTAGGGTACTTTTTCAATAAAAGACACGAAAGAATAATACTAGTTTCTTAGATCCTACAACGCGTATTTTACAACCTAAAATTTAAATTATTAAAATTTGCATTTCAAATTTGAAAAAAGTTAATCAATTTGGGGGAACTTAACTTATTATAAAATATGTTATCATTTATTTTCATAGTGAGTTTAGGGAGAAGTAAAAATAATGTAAACGTAATAAATAGGTTTATTTGTCTGCATTCATTGTACATTTATTTAGCCTTTGATATTTAATGAGTGTACCAAAATATTAGTAATAGTAATACTTCCATATATTAATTCATCAGTAATCACGTCATAAGGTCTGTAGATACATTGATTGGTACAGGTATTAATTAAAATCAAATAATAATCATAATGCTTTCAATGTTGAATACAAAAATACTTTTTTTTTTGTATTTTCCAAACCAACTCTATTGCCATGATTTCAATATGCTTCGCTACCATTTTCAAACCCCTTGCTATTCTACAATGATACATTTTCCAAATATTAGCCAATAGTTTCCAAATTTCTATCCGCAAATGTTGGCAATATCTTCGCAATATACTGATAAAGAAAGTCGTATGAACTCTATATTGGCTCTAAAATAGATGATCAGGATAAATCTTGGCCATCGAGTTCCGAACTGACCCAACAAGTTATTAAGAAGAAAAAGATCCAGATTCTTCAGAAAGTACGGCTTCTATTGAATCTAAACTAATCAATCAGAATTAAATAAACTGGTTTGTGATCTTATGTTATCAAAAGGCCAAGCTGATATATATATATATATAGTATTCCTTAAACACTTCTCCTCCGAGCATGATAACCCAGTCCAGTGTGGCCATCTTGCGGCCCACAGGCCAAATGTGGCAACCGATCAATAAAATAAGTCCTTTACAATATCTTGGAGGTTAATTACAAAGACACACTTGATGGTAGATGTGAAATAGCTAGGGATTTAAATACAAATATTGTAATGATGGGCTCGCGCTTAACCTGACGGTCCGCGGGTTGTTCACACGTAACCGTGTGAACCACGATTTCTTTTAAGGTTATGGGGCACGCTGCTGATTAAACAAGATTAAATTAATTAAATTAAATTAATTAAATAAAACATACACTTACTAAGATACAATTAAATAACTAAACATGTCACTAAATTAAATAATAAGAGTAATATTTAAGTCTATAAATTTAATAGGCTAGTAAGAAAACATAAAATAGAATTAAATTAAATAAACAAATTCATAACTTCAAAACACATAATAACTACTATTAAAATATTTAACTCTGTCACAAAAATTTTCATTGCTAACAAAGTTCTCAACAACAAACAATGTCTACGTCACCCGTGTAGTCTCAATATTTAGTCAGATATGGCTCGGCTCTCGCCACACACATCGGATAAGATTACCAGAGTCTTAAATATTCAAACAGTTGCTGTTATCAGTTTATTGGAAGAGAAACAATGATCCTCCTCAGCTGGGAGTCTTGTTGCCTTAAACATATATCATTCTAAGGAAAGTGGAGAGGATGAACAATGGTCTGATTGAGCTGGGAGACCTGTCATCTTAAACATACATCAGTTTAATGGAGAGGATAAACAATGGTTTGATTGAGCTGGGAGACCTGTCATCTTAAACATACATCAGTTTAATGGAGAGGATAAACAATAGTCTGATTGAGCTGGGAGACCTGTAATCTTAAACATACATCAGTTTAATGGAGAGGATAAACAATGGTCTGGTTGAGCTGGGAGACCTGTCATCTTAAACATACATCAGTTTAATGGAGAGGATAAACAATGGTCTGATTGAGATGGGACCCTCACTATCGGTTTTTATCTAATGGGTTCAGCTTAGTGGCTCAGTAATTATATTTAGATTCTTGTTTGATTGAATAAATGCTTTAAATAACTTTATATGGATAAAGTCAAGCCATATAATCCGATCTTACAGCTTGTCCATGTAGTCAAGCCATAGAGTCCAATTTTCCAACTTGTCCACTAAGACAAGTCGTAGAGGCCAATATTTCAACTTGTCCATGGGGTCAAGCCATATAATCCGATCTTACAGCTTGTCCATGTAGTCAAGCCATAGAGTCCAATTTTCCAACTTGTCCACTAAGACAAGTCGTAGAGGCCAATATTTCAACTTGTCCATGGGGTCAAGCCATATAATCCGATCTTACAGCTTGTCCATGTAGTCAAGCCATAGAGTCCAATTTTCCAACTTGTCCACTAAGACAAGTCGTAGAGGCCAATATTTCAACTTGTCCATGGGGTCAAGCCATATAATCCGATCTTACAGCTTGTCCATGTAGTCAAGCCATAGAGTCCAATTTTCCAACTTGTCCACTAAGACAAGTCGTAGAGGCCAATATTTCAACTTGTCCATGGGGTCAAGCCATATAATCCGATCTTACAGCTTGTCCATGTAGTCAAGCCATAGAGTCCAATTTTCCAACTTGTCCACTAAGACAAGTCGTAGAGGCCAATATTTCAACTTGTCCATGGGGTCAAGCCATATAATCCGATCTTACAGCTTGTCCATGGAATCAAGCCATAGAATCCGATTAAGTTAAAACTGGAAATTCTCGGCTTAAAGACTTGAAGCATAGACGACTCTTGTCCAGCGCTTTTAAGAATTGTTTAATGATCAGAAGTTGTATATGCAAAGGAGGCAATAGTATTTTCTTAGTATCAGCTAGACTGGCACGAATGACATTTTTTCCCCCGGCATTAAAATTATTTTAGGTCATTCTTTCGTTGCCCAATGTTTATCCCTACTTCTACTGTCCCATTAACATAAAAAACAAGGACATTTTATATACCCTTCTTATTGGCCTAGTAAGATATCGGAAACCTTTAGGTCTCCACACAATAGCCATTGATGTTTCTGATAGTTAATTTTTTCTCAAATGGATTGAAGATTTTCATATGTTTCTTTCAGAGAAACAGTATGCGCAACTGGAATCGAAGGAGAGGCACTTCTATTATGCAATAAAACTGCTTTGAGACTTCTTTAAGAAGCACCAATAAATAATTGCCAGTCATTATTATCACAAGCTAGCTCTCCCAATTGAAGAATTAAACTGGGTGCATCACAACAACAAGCTAGATGGTCTTCCATCTTAAAGAACTTACTAAATTCTTCCTCTCAATTCCTATACCAGTAAAATGTGGTATCTGGCCCCAAAAGATTTTTTCTTTTAATCTTGATCCCAGTATTTCACTCTTGTCCTTGGTAAGACCCGTACTAAATCATTCAATTTAGTTTGAGTAAAATGTTAAGGCTTATCTTCTTTAGTGAGGGGTGTAAAGTCCTCATCAACATTAGCAATTTCTGTAAACTCAGAGGAACATGACTGCTCATTGTCCTCTAGTTTTGTCGGTGGGAGAGGTTTTGGAACATATAGTCCATGTCGCACAGGTCTTGTAGCTGATGCTAGGCCTTCTGGGTATTTAATTTTCAACTTATTCATTTTGTTGTGCCTTGATACATTACTCAAACAGAAGTAACAATCATCGTAGTGATTTTTTGGTTCGCGCCATATCATGGGAATCCCAAACGGAATAGATTCTCGTATTCCGTAATACCAGTGCCTTAGTCCTTCAACACAAGTCTTACATGCAGTATGTGAAACCCAAGTCTTATCCTCATCTCCAAGCTTAACTTTAAAATGCGCAAAACACAATTTTGTATTATATTATTTTTCTGTCTTCGCAATAATTATGAATCACATATGAAACAGAAACTATCTGGATTGTTCACACATTGCCTCCTTGTAAAGACGGAAGCCATGTTATTGATAACTATGTAGCACTTAGTACACAACACAAAGCAAAACTAAAAAATAGCACCGAACTGTCAACAGTTAAGGATACTACACTGCCAAAGACCGTGAGCAATGAATAGCAACTGAGGTCTTTAAGGTCTTATGTTAGTATTCACTTTCCTCCAAAGAGCTGGGGTTTTCTTACTAAAGCTAAATAAATATACATGACCTGGAACGTTTCTCCTGATTCACCGTTGACAAATTTATTTCCCCATTTCATGGTCACGCATAGATAAGATCACAGTCACCGAAACTTGTAAACACTTGGCAAGATAAAGATAAGGAATTTAGGGTTAAGAAAGCAGACAAGGGGTGGTTTGTTTTGTTGAAATATATCCACGAATATCACTCGTGTGTGCTAAAGTTAAAATCACTTATTTTCACCAAGACAGCAGAATCATCGCAGGCCAGTGTAATATATGAACACCTTCGGTAAAAGTCGTGCACGATCGAGGGTTTCTTGACTACTAGTCTTTAACAGCCAAGTACACGACTGATGCGATGGTAAGTTGGACAATTGGCCCCATGGGGACCCAACTTAGATCTTCTGTTTCAGTGGTCGAATGGTATAATACGTCTCTCTCGTAATTGTCTGGACTAGGAATGTTGGGGATATTGGGAATTCAAATCCCAGCCAGGTGTACCAAGGGTGTTTATTTATAAGTGTTTCCCCTCACCTATTTCAAGCTATTCCTGCCACATCTATAAACCATAAGTGTCATTGAATTCGTATAGCCCAGACGAGTAAGTGTCTGTGTGTATAATAGTTTTTTTTTCAGAAAGGGCATTTACAAATCCTAGTAAAAAAATATAAAAGAGGGTGTTATATTGTAATAGAACAGAGTGTGCTCGGGAAATGAATTGTTAATGTAGTCTCCTCGCCGGTAAGGCAACAGTGTTTGAGTTGTTGACTAATAGGTCGAGTCGCTACAGCTTCAAAGCGGTGACTGAATGAATAGAGTTGGCACAATAGAATATTAGAGAGGCTCAACATGAGACTGGCTAGTCGTCCCTCGAGAAGAAGCGAGAAACAAGTTAAAACACAGGTGCGCCATGTGTCACCCACACCAGTGGGACAACCTGATGGAAGCAGCACTCGTTAACACTCTACCAACACTACAAAGAAAAAAAAAGGTTTGAAAATTATCAAATAGCAATCCAAATTATTGGTCGCATAATATTAAGAGTCATTATAGCAATTGATTGGATAACCAGTGACGGGAACGTTGCTGTTCGAGCCCCAGAAGAGTGGGCCGAGAGAGTTAGTTCTTAGAATAGTTTCCCGACCTCTCTTCATGCAAATGTGGATATATTTTTCTAAATTATACCTTTCTCGTCCCTAGTCCACTAGTGTAAAGATACAGATAGCTCAAACGGGTAACACAACAAAGAGAATGTCGTTTAATTTTCGGTTTGTTTTCGTCCGTTGAATGGGGAAACGAGGGAGAAAGTTCCAGATTACTATGGACCTTGTATTTAGTCTAAATTCGGACTTCAGCCAATCACTTATTTAACCTGAGCTGCTTGCTATTCACGCATCAGGGTATTTGCTGACTCCAGAGACTCGGGTTCAGAAGGAACGAAAAAAATATCATTAGTTAAACTGTGGTTTCCTTCTCTTAGAGTAATGCACAGGTGTCAGAAGGACCGAGGACGGTATTAAAGAACAAGGTTGAATATTGTTTTTGATTTATAATATAGTACTAATGTAGCTTTACTGTAAAGTACTAACTTTTCACTAGTTCTCTACTTACGCTCTGACGTCATTTATTGCTAAACCACGCACTTCCCTTAACCAATACGTTTCATCACTAAAACTCCACTAACATTGAACTACCATCTAAACAACACTCAGCATAGTCCTTGAAGCCCACTTAATGTTATATACGTTCTGAAAATAAGTTAGTTTGTAAGTCCTTTGGGGCTATAATTATCTGGTTCAGAAAATACATGCTAGATACCCTTAGTAAAAAATAATAACCCCTACATTTGAATTGTTTGATGTTACTTCTGTCTTTTTTCATCATTAAATCTGCCAGTTAGTTCAGATTCTCGCTGTTCGCCCCATTAGACAGCAGAAAACAAACCAATGAATCATCAAAGGTTAGGACCTAGGTAGTTATTTGTAAACACCTTTTGAGCGATGTCGTGCCGTGGGGTGATGTCAGAGTGAAAAGGAGTTATTTTAAACTGAACCTGTGATAAGGTCTTATCCCTCAGTAAGACACTCATTGGTCAGGCATCTATGGATTAGTTTCTATTCACCACGTCTTAAGGAGCATTGTCCAAGCTGCGACAACTACCTGTGTCTGCGGCTGGAGTCGCGTCTTGGAATACACCCCATGCAAATGTCACATACGGCTTTTGTCGCCATGGTTTGTTGTGATCGTAGCTGCGCGACTACAGATGCCATCGCAGGTAATTGTCTCAACTTGGACAACGTACTCATTCAGTATGAAATAGGGATAAGTAAGGTAGAACCTTTTATAGGAACTGTACTTGAATTTGCGTGGGAGGAGAGTGGATAACCATATAGAAAGCATCACTATCAGTACACCCGACTGGGATTTGAATCCCGACCTCCCCATCGCCACCAATTAACTCCAACACGAGAGTGACACGTTGGATTCTGAAATCTCCGATGCAATTATCAACGGAAATATATTCCCTAAGTTAGGTACGTGGTAAGGATGCTATCATATAAACCAAGTGGACGAGAAAATGTCATAAGTACATTTTCAACAAGTTCTGCTTGCCAGGAACACTCCACGACACTGTATTTGACCAGTTTTGAGCGAGGATTTACTGGACACCTTTGTTTCGATATCTACCTTAAAAATCTGGGCTAAATTTAATAATAAAATAAAATATCTTAGTCTTTATACATTTTCTTTGTTTTGTGTTTAAAGAAATCTCGTGCTAAATGTAATGTGCACTCCTACACTCTCAGCACAACTCATGTCGACATTGTTTGCCGGTAATGTTGGTAGCTGAGACTCCTTACTCGGCGTTCTTGGCGGCGATGTTCCGGGTTTGAGGCCCAGCGCGCATGGCACACGGAGGAGTGAATGAGGAGGTTGTGGGGGGTGAGGGGAGAGAGGAAGCTGGCTTGCCCGGTGAGGGAGAACCGGAGCGGTTCTCAGTTGACGACGCTGTCAGTTCCTCGGTAGTAGTGCGTCGGTCAAGCGTCCGTTCCTCACGTGACGTACGGCGTCATTTAATTTCCCGCGTTCTTTGGCGCTGGTTGATATTAAAATGTGAAAATTCTTAAATGTATAGAATAAAGTTACAAAACATGTCGAAAGGAATATTCAAATACGTGATTAATTATATATAATACATTTTGCCACGCTACGTTTTTATTGACATAATTATGTTGAAAAAAATTGCACTTGATTAAAAATCTATGTAAGTAAATTAATGAATTTTAAGGTAATTTTAAACTTTTATCTAATGTTCACCAAACGCGTGAGATAACTTATATTGTTTTATAAATAATTCATGTTTTGTTTTTAAGTTTGAGGAGTCTCCTGCATTACAATTTAGAAGAATTACTAAAAATTTAAATACATTCTAGGCACTTAATTTAATGAACACTTCCAAACATAATTTTATATTGTTATTATTTTTAATTATGCGCTTTGAGCCCGTTTGGAGTTGTTTTAAATCCTTTATTGTTGGGAAACTATTTGGGCTCTCTAGATTAAGAATATTTTTGCTTCTAAAATCAATATAGTTAGACAACTTCTCTAATATTTGCATTGCCATAATCTCCTATTTATTGAATTGTTGATGATTTTTTATTAAGATTTCAATAAATATTAGCTTCACAACAAAGAGAATATTAAAGAAAGTATCAAACAATGGTTATTTTGGAACACAAAATCGTTATTTTTTTAAAAAAAACTAATGTTTTTCCAATATTGAATACAATTTTTAGAATTATTCAAAACTGGTTGGAATCCTGTTAATTTATATTAGTGTACTTGTCAGGAATCAACCACGGAATAACTTACTAGTGGTACAAAACCTGGATCATAATAAATAATACTGTATATATATATATATATATACTGCCACAACGTCTGTCTTACTACCCATCCTGGTCATCAGCAAATAATTCCACTAACAGAGTAGAGAATAGGGACATAGATTTGATAGGAAATGTACCCAAATTTGCATTGAGTGAAAGTGAGAAATAATTTAGGAAAACACACCCTTAGTGCACCATAACGATATTCCAGTCAAGTTATTCCGGACGAGCTTAGAGTCTAGGTCCTGTGTCCAGCTATTCTGTAATTCAAATATATCCATCATATTATTGCATTCATTACATCGTTTGTAAATAAATCTGGTTGGTCTACAATGCATCAGTATATTGCAAAATGAATATGAGGGGAGATGAACGTGCATATAAACTAGCCAAATAACTTACTCTCCCTCCTTAAGGCAATTAGACCATCAATATTATATTGCACAGCTTTAACAAGTGTAAATAAACTATTAATAATGATTCAATGATTTCAAATCATTACAGTTTATGAGCTATAAAGGATCAAACTTGGTATTTTATACTTGTTACGTTCCATAGTTAAAATAAAGTAGCTAGTGTATGGGGCTGAAATTTAGTATAACTAGACATTCATATGAGGTATATACAACGACATATTTATACATATTTCAATGAAATATTAATATTATTAAGATATTTTACTATTTAATTACACATATTTCATTGTGTAAACCTCATATGAATGTATAGTTATAGGCTTACTTAATTTAATCTCAATTGATTAGTTTACCTTAACAACTTACCTACATCCATAATTGTTTTCAGCTTGTGGTCTGCGTTAGTTTGTTATTCAAGCCGTATATTTTCCACTACCGGCTTGCTAGGGCTGTCGTAACTTCATATGCCTTATAATCTAACTTAAGACTAGGACAGGCACAATATCCAGTTCACGGCTGTTAATTTACTAATGTGAAAGGGCAGACCAACATTTCTCCAAAGATAAGTTTTTCTGCCATGCCAGGAATCGAACAAGAGACCCTTAGCTAACCAGGCAGACACGCTACTGACTGATCTAAGGTGTCGAGTTCCTTAACAATGGTAAGCAAAGGGCATAAAGTATCAAGTTTGACCCTTATAGCTCGTGAACTGTAATGATATGAAATCAATTAACCACTATTTATAGCTTATAATAAACATTTGTTAAAATTGTACTTTAAAATGTTGATGTTCAAACGGCCTCAAAAGGAACTGGAAATTTCATGGCCACAAGAAGGTAGGCTCACCATTTAACCATGTCCTTAACACCCAAACCTTCTTCAAATACATTTTCACACTATTCTACCATCGACGTCTTGGTCTTCAGGTCTCTCAACTAAAATGTTGTGTATACACCTGTTATCACCAATATGCTCCACATGACCACCCTATCTCAGCCTAAGCGCTTTTATCATCCTCCAGACTCTTGGTATAGTAACCGGAACCTCTGGCTGGTTAAGGGGGATTTTTCTCTAAAGGTAAATAATTGCCACGGTTACAAGTGTTTGGTTATAGTTAGATTTAAGTAAAGTGTAAGAGTTTCCACTGGTTCCACACCCTCATACTCACTATAACTATCCTCTCATTTCATCGGGATATGGAAAGAACCTTCGGGCGTCCCCTGAGTAACGGTATACTAGTACTGGCTAATTTTCCCTCAAACTGAGATCAATATTGATGTAGCCTAGACACGCCATTATTATTACCATTAATAATTGTGTTTGGGGATGCATACAAGTCATGAAGTTCTTCAATATCTAGCTTCATCTATTCGCCAGTTTGTATATCCCTCTTAGCACAATTATCTTCCTCAACACTTTATTCTCAATACCAATTTGTTCTTTTGGTACAGACATAGAGACATCGCTTCACATCTGTGAGGAGCCACAGGTATAATTTTAGTTTTGTATATTCCAAGCTTAAGGTGTGGATTTAGGGGACGCGAGAAAAGACAATTTTTTTTGCCGTTTTTATAGCTTAACAGTTTTTATGGCCAAAATAAATCAAATATTACTCCAGTAGAAACAAAGAGTTTCTTCACATTGGTAAATTAACATTTGTTGAATCTGTCATGAGCATAGCAGCATAAGATGATAAACTTTTTGAATGAAGATAAAAAGTTGTAATGAAATTCCAGGACAACCTTGACACATATTATACAACTGTTGATTTCATTGTGTGAAGAAAATTAAACTGTATGTTTTATACTGAAGCAATTTTGGGATTTATTGTGACTAAAAAATTTGTTGATAAAAAAAACTGAAAATACACTAACCTTTTATTGTGTTCCCCACACTCATACCTTAATATTTTGAGATAGAAGACAAAACAACAACTTACAAGCTTAATAAGCATTGCCTGCGTTTAATTTCCTCTACACAACTATTAACATTCAACTATATATGCCATCCATAAATTGAGAGTTTTAACAATCAAAAAGGAAAACAATATATCTATCATCTTATTCAACAATATTGTTGTGGTTGACATGCATATATAAATGTCCCTTTCAAGCTATATACAATTATTATTTAAAATGGCTGTATTATTATTTATAAACCCTGATTTTGGCGGGTCGAACAGTAGAGAACACTCAAAAATACTTATTTGCGGCCAACATTGACAACATTTTACTATATATATTTGTGTTTTTCTATAGATATTGATAACATCTATCAAAGGCGACAGCTGGAGAAAAAATGACTTGACGTATACATATATTAACATTATTTTAGTAACTTTAGTAACTAGATTCTATTATTCTTTCTCCCAAAATCATACCATACAAGTTATGTAGCAAACCGTGAACCACGTGTTTGAATAATATTTGTTTTCCACGCACTGCATCTTACTGCCCATCTGATCTGTATGCACATTTACACTAATGGGGTAGGTATGGAGAAGGTATCACTCAGAAGAAATGTATCCACATTAGCGTGTAGGGAGATTGGGAAACCATTTATAATAAAACACCTAAGGGAACCCAACTAGGATTCAAATCCCAATATTCCTGTCATAGACAGACCAGAATTTTCGTAATCGTCTCTATTCGCAAGTCGCCTGGTGTGGATGCTTGGATAATTTTAGCGAATCCAAAATAATATCAAATTAGCTAATATTGAAAACCCTTTTTATTATTCAGTGTCTCACTACCCGTCCGTACCATCCACATATTTATCCACAGTACTGGGGTAGGGATAAAGAGAATATAAGTTTGACAAAATGTACATACATTTGCTTGGAAGGAGAGTGTTAAACCATTTTTAGTAAAAAAAATATGCTCAGTGTAGACGATCAGTATTCCAACTTAAACTTCTCTGTTATCAAACAAGGTTGAATCCTTAGCTTGCAAATCTAATAACTATGGATAGCAAAAATATAATAAACATTTATATTAGGCCTATAAACTATGTTCATGTTCTTAAGTATTTGATCCTTTCTTTAGTAAATAGCACTCTGAACTGTAGGGCTAATAGCAAGGGTTGGTAACAGGTCCATCTCGCATCAATTTTCGCGGAAGAAAATTACATCGTCACGAAAAGGCAAGCTTATCTTCCATTATTCCTCTATGGTATTGCTTATTAGGTAGGGCCATAGTATAATCAGTGAAGGTAAGACTGATACATTACTTGGTTCCACTATGGTATTGCTTATTAGGTAGGGCCATAGTATAATCAGTCAAGGTAAGACTGATACATTACTTGGTTCCACTATGGTATTGCTTATTAGGTAGGGCCATATTGTAATACGTCAAGGTAAGACTGATACATTACTTGGTTCCACTATGGTATTGCTTATTAGGTAGGGCCATAGTGTAATACGTCAAGGTAAGACTGATACATTACTTGATTCCACTATGGTACAGCTTACAAGGTAGGGCCATAGTATAATCAGTCAAGGTAAGACTGATAATTTACTTGGTTCCACTATGGTACAGATTATAAGATAGGGCCATAGTGTAATACGTCAAGGTAAGACTGATACTTTACTTGGTTCTAGTATGGTACAGCTTATAAGATAGGGCCATAGTGTAATACGTCGAGGTAAGACTGGTACATTACTTGGTTCCCCTATGGTACAACTTACAAGGTAGGGCCATAGTATAATCAGTCAAGGTAAGACTGATACTTTACTTGGTTCTACTATGGTACAGCTTATAAGATAGGGCTATAGTATAATACGTCAAGGTAAGACTGCTACCTTACTTGGTTCCACTATGGTACAGCTTATAAGATAGGGCCATATTATAATCAGTCAAGGTAAGGCCTTTCAGCGTAAACGGAGTGTACATTTTATTTATTTTATGTATTTTCTATAAATGCAGGGACACGAGTATTGGAGGAAATATTGAATTTAAGGAATAAATACACGATGTTCAAAAAAAGTAACTAAAATTGAGTAGAGAAAAAAAAGGGTGATCTCCGAACGTTTGATAAATGTAAAAGTCAATCGGGGCCCCAAAAGGTTGCCGACCCCTTGCTGATAGTCTTGTAATAACTCTATGTTTTAAAATACATGAGAAACCATTTCTGAGGTCATCCTATTCTCAAATATGTTTTGTCAAATTAACAAATTATGTAGACCCGCTTCTGTGGTCGAATAGTATGTGATTCCCAAGAACCCATAAGATATTCAGTAAAACGTCAAACTAATTAATTACTACTTAATAAAATAAACCAAATCATTAATTAAAATATTAATACCAAATCTAAATAAAATTAATATAACAACTCATAATAAACTAAACTTAATTTACATAATGACATTCTAAATCTAATGACCAAATATATTTTAACATACACCAATGAAATCACAAATCAATATTCTAACTAAACTAATTAAGTAATATGTAAATAGAAACAAAATAAGAATTTAAAATTAATAAAATCAATGGAAATCAATCTAAAAACAATAATTGATACTCACGAACATGTTCGACAGGGATATATAACAAAATATACGTGTACATAATTATACGTGATGAATAATAATTAGTTCATACCTCCGAATAAAATATTTCAAGAGTATTTATCTCCTATTTCTATTAATTAACTACTGTCCTTAGGTACCTGAACTTGGCTTGTCAATAATATTACTAATCTCCTTTTTAACACTATTATAGGCTCTTTACTCTTCACATACTTAGGACACACAATTTACCTTAACATATCTGAATAAGGTCCAAAAATTATGGACAGCTCTATAATAAAAAGCAAGTTTTTACAAATTCTCTCAGAACCCTGGTTGGGAATCCCTGGGCTAAGCCCTAAGGCATCACTCTCGCAATAGACTGGACTTCCAATGACGGGGAGATAGAGGTTCAAATCCCAGTCAGGTGTACTGACGTTTTTGTTCAAAAATGTTTTTCCACTCAAATGCTGGTACACTTCCTCTAAATATAACCTTCCTTATCCCTAGAACCATTAGCGTCATTAGTACATAAGCGTATAACCCAAACGGCTAGCAAGATGCGGTGCTGCATATTAATAATAAAAAAAAGGTAGCTAAAGGTGGTGACAAAAAAAAGTTATGTAAATTGGCTTCATTTGTCAAAGTGACAAAGTGCGAAGCGGATGAATATTGAAAAGTTCTTTACACTCATCAACTGTCATAGGAATCCAAAGCAAGGTGGTATCTACTGTACTAACTAGACACTAACATACTGAACTTATATGAACGTCTTTCCAACGATTGCCTAACTGATAAGTTTATCCAACACTATCTTTAGGCGCATGACATAATTTGTTATTCAAACCGGGGTTTTAGAAACAGTTCATGTTTCTGTAAAATTAGTCAGTTGAAAATGAACATATCGTAATCTATCTTCAGAGTAAACTATATGCATATTGTTACATTAAGTTCCTACTAGAGTCATACCGCTTCAGGTATAGAATACCACCAATAATTTAAATATAATGTAATCATATTTTAATCAGTCATTAAGGAAAAGCTATGATTCCAAAAGTTTTGCAGGAGAGAAAATTATATGTTGGAGGCCATAGCTCCAGAAATAATATGACCTTTAGAAAAAAAATACTAGCAGATAATGTAATATATAGAAAGCTCTTAAAATTGAGTTTCTGCATGAAATGTGCTTTGTCTTCAAACAGGAATATTCCAAAATGGAAAATAGTGAATTTTGCTGAAAAAAAATCTATGGCTTATTTCAAATTACCAATTAACTTATGAATTATTTAAATATCTCTGTGGGACTTAAAACCGTGAGGTTTGTGGACAGAGCTGTTTTGTGGAGTTTGCAGCTACCTGAAATAATTTAGTGGAAATTTCAGTCAATGTTAACAAACCTAGGTCCTGAATCTAAGAGAAGGAATAAGTGAAGAGTGCTAAACAGAAAACACTAGTCAACAAAACCTATCCCTAAATTTATAGGGTTTATCGAGTGAGGCAAGTCAAGGGTGCTAAACAGAAAAAAATAGTTTTCAAAACCTATTCTCAAATTTGTAGGGGGTGAAGCAAGGTCTGGATGCAAATTTCACGATCAAATCTCTCTTGGCCTTGAGTCTCACTGGCTGCCAACCCTACACCACCATTTTAAATAGTGTAGTTTTGTTGTTAAAGTGTATGTATTTTGTGGGATATAAGGTAAATACTTACGTGAAGGACTTAAGGTTACAGATAATTAGATCCCACAGTAAAACAAATAATCACTTGGAAGAGAAATAAATATTGATCAAACATGTGTCTAACATTTAACTTATGAGGGGGGCTAGGCGCTGAAACTCAGTTCAATGAACCCTTAGCCTTGTAGCTATGTGCCAATAGTTCAGTTAGTGTGAAGGGGAGTGGCTTTAGGGGAGTAGGAGTAAATCACTCAATTGTTTATTTAGCCATGTAACTATGTGCCTAGTATCAAATATGAGTGGGGAAAGTGGGGGTGGTGGAAAATCACTCAATAATAGTAAATTTAACTACTAATCATGTATTTATAGAGTACGTCCCAAACGGGTAGTAAGACGTGGCACACAAAAAAATCATAAATATTATTTAATTATGGAGTGATTCAGGGTTAAATAGGGGGAGAGATTATTTTTATGGGGTACAAGATTAGTCCCCTCATTCATATCTTTAGCAAATTTGGGGGAAAAAATATCCTGTTGATTTGTGGCTACAAAATAAAGAAGTACATTAAAAATTAATCTGAGTGTCACAGGTCAAGAAAACAATCTATTTAGACCAACTCACCAAAATCTAAATGATTATATGGTATGTATCGACGACTCACGTTTCATTAACTTGGATTACGATAGTTCATCGATATTATAAAAAGCAAACCCACCCACTGATCTACTCACTAATCGCTGCATGTCTTCAACCCCTGGGCCTGGAAAACTGAATCTTGGCGTGGCAGGAAATTGTCCCATATAACAATACAAATCTTAAATTGAGAAATTTCAAAATTGGAGGCCTATAATAAGAAAAAAAAACCTTTTATATAAGGTAGAAAATTAAAATTTGGCAGACATGTAAAGAGATAACTCCATATGACCAAATAAATCTTAAAATTTGATATTTCTAAGAGTTAATTGTATAAAAGATGGAAAGGCACTCAAAATTTTAAAAAAAAGCAATAAAAAACTACTTTCTAGTTTGGTTGAAAACTGAAATTTATCAGACAGGTAAAAAGACCACGCCAAATAAATATTAAGTGCTTAGATTTTTAAATATTCAATTGGGACTTTGGGAAACAGGAGATGGTGGGGGGAGTAATAATATAGAAAAGAGGTTTAGCTAATTTCCATGGTTAAAAGACAAGAGATTAATTAAGACTTTAATCACCACATTTCTCTATTATATTGTTATATGTTAATTATGAATTGTGCACTATTAGCGATACATTGTTTACTATTATTTTTATCACCACGTTTTACTTATTTTGCAGGTTACATGCATTTATGATAATTACTCTAATAGGATAGGCATAAGAAAGGAGGTATTTCAGAAGTAGTCTACCCGCATTTGAGTAGAAAGAGAGTTGGAATCCAGCTAGGGAAAAACACCCTCAGTAGACCAAACCGGGATTCGAACCACGTTCTCACCACCATCATCAGCAGGCCAGTCTAACAAGATAGTGATACCTTAAGACCATTCGGAAACTGAATCGTGTTTGTGTACCATTAGGCTAAGCGCTATGCGTGAATATAAACCTAGCCTTAATTCTGTAAATGTAATATCAAATTAAATCAAGATGTTGTAAGTTATCTATTTATCAAATAAAAACACTTTTTAGCTACTTATGTTATTCTCACATTGGTTTAACTCTACAGTTTCTAGTAGGCTATGAATTGAAATAAGAACAGTTCCAAAAACCTCATACTTATTTCTTTACGTCATTAAATATCATCAAAAATATACCTCAGGTAAAAAAAGTGCTTCAGACCAAAATTACTGGTTTTTTCCTTAAAAATACGATTCTGAAATTAAAAAAATATACAGAATCTCATTTGAAAATAATGGTTGACCTTGAGATGGCCTTGAAAACGTCCACTAAATCAAAAATAAATTAAGTACGCCATTTTGTAAGCATCTCAAAACCAATCAACTTTGTATGAATTGTTTTTTCTTAAATGCATTTTTTAAACATATTTTGCAATGCCAACTTTAAAAAAAACCTGTATAAATGATAGGGATAGAGATAAAAGAACAAAATCAGATAAATCTAATTTGCAATCAAAAGCATAAAATAACTGAAAAATACCTATTCAATAATCGGTGTTTTCAACACTGCTTCGCTTACTGATGAAATAGCGTCATGGTATGTAGATTACCCAATTCCAAGAAAAGTAATTAGTGCGAAAGAATCAGCCCCGTCTTGATCCGATGAATACTTTTTGAGTTCACTGGCAACAAACAAACATTCTAAAACTGTATGTTTTGGTCTTCTTCTTATTTATACTATCCATAAAAATATAAACTCTACAAAATTCGAATATACAGACATACCTTAGAGTCTTAATATGTGTAGGCCTATAGATTAACGTGGTAGGGAGGACAGATTAAAAAAAATGGTACAGTACGTTACACCGCACAGACTTTCACACTCTTTTATCCAAATTACCGGTATACTTATTGTTCGTAGGATATCTGAAACGAAATAATATAATTTGCTATAAAAACATATTGGTAGAAAATTAACATCGTATGAAATAATATACACTCTAACAAAACCTGTTTGTCCTCTACATTTTCATCTCCCCATTTCACGAAGCTACATTTAAAAATATAATTTGTCCATAAATCCCCCCAAAAATTGATTTTATAAAATATTATTTTGAATAAATATGGTTTATTTTTAGGATTAATACAATTTTGCAATGATAAAGTAATTTGAATCTCTAAGAATTATAGAAATATGATCAAAATTGGAAATTTGCGCTATGTAAAGTGCCCTCAAAGTCGTTTTCATGAAAAAATGATATGCACAATTTTGTTTGTAACGTTTAAACGTGCTTAGATACGAGTTTTATGAGAAATCATTAACAGCAGTTTTTAGAAAATAGATTTTTTTTATCGTTTCGCCCTTGAGTAAAATATGCTTAAATTTAGATTTGGATGGATAATTTGAAAAATCCCACTGGGGAACCTAATGACAACAAGAGATGCCAAATTTTAGCGTGATTGGTGAACCTGTTTCGGCTCTAGTTCTATTAACAGACAGACAGACGGCTTTGCTAAACACACTTTTTCGAGTTCAGTGCGTCATGAAATGTTGACATCCATCAAAACTAGAATATTATTTTTTAACAATCATAATACTTTCTCTACCCGAGGGGTTGCAATTAAGTAAACATACTAAAACATTTTCTGACAGTTAAAATTTATATCCTTTTCCTATTTTCCCAACCAACGAGAGTTTTAACAATCTTAGACATGTTCGGGTTTTACGCACATTAGTTGTGATAACGGAGTAGGGCTGATAAAGGTTGAATTTAGTGAAAATCAACACTCATTTTCGTGGAGGGATAGCGGGGAACATTTTGGGAAGAAATACCTTCAGTACACACCCACCAAGATTCGAAGCATTATCTCTCAGTCTCAAGTTATCTAGTCTATTGCCCGAATGAAGTCTTAAACCTTACCAAGAACGTGTTTTTACGATGTAAAATTTCCAATATGTCTAGATATTTACTTTAATAAAACAATCTAACGCATTCCCCTAGACAATAATAAAAAGTGGGTGTATTATTATTTTATTCCTGAAATTTAGAACAGAAAAATGAAAGATTTATATTCGAGACAATAACACTGTATTTTTAAAGTACAAATCGACGACATTCCTTAGGAAATCATAGCTGCGAGATATATTTTTATCAGAACTACTTATTTCAGTGATGAATTTAATAACTCTAAATATTGTAAGCCGTTATTGATGTATTATTTTATTTGTAATTGGTGGAGATTTTTAGGAGGGGTAGGAAAGGTTGAACACCCACCCCTTGCATAAGGTCATGTTTAGTACCAATTTATTAATAGTTTATATTTGACACTTGACACGCGCATAGAAAGATAATTTTTCCAAGGGAGTTCAGCTAGAACATTTTACCACACCTTAATCCAATAAAAGTTTATCTAAATATATATAAGTATAAATGGACTCTCCTATGGAAATCCCCCGAAACCCCCTCCCCCGCCTCCAAGCTCTTGACTCTTGCTAAAAGTTCAAACTTTGCAAAATAACGCCCAGACAAATGAAACATTTTAGAGAAAAATATAAATACTGAATTTTTTTTAGAAAGGATGTGTTTTAAAAATAAACAAGTATTCCAATTATAATGATACATACAGGAAGATTTTTAAAAACGTTCAAACACACATTCACAGAATATGATTCTAAAAACTAAACACAACAATGTTGCAGTAAAAAAAAATTGTTTTCATTTTGTTTCATAGAGCTGCCCTTGCTTGACCTGTCCTATTTTTCCTAATATTTGTTCGGAAAGCGTATGGGTACTTCAAACCCTCTCGGGAGCATGCGCAATGGAAATAAATACTTGGAGATCCACGTTATTTGCTCTACTGTGCGATAATATTGTTGTGAAGCCACAAGCTGTGAAATAATAATAATAAAACAATTATTTGGGATATAATACGAAAAGAAATTATTATTTTAGTGATTCAATTCTTCCCCCCTTGTAATTTTTTTTTTGTTCAAAGAGTATACATGAAAATGTTATGCTAACAATGTGTTTAAAATAATGTAAAAAATATGATTTTAAAAATTCGATCCTAATTTGACAGCGTTAGAAAATTGCTGTACAAACAACTATTAAAAACAATAATTTATTTAAGCATGAATGGTTTGTTTATTTACGATTTAAAAAAAAGTTTCACTTAGACCATTATACCCGCCTCGGTGGTGTAGTTGGCTAACGCGCTAGTCGTGTTGAGCTCGACCGCCGAGGACGGGGAGATCGAGGTTCGAATCTCGGTCGGGTGAACTGGGGGTGGTTTTTCCTAAATGGTTTTCCACTCTCCCTCCACGAAAATGCGGGTTCACTTCCTCTAAATTCAACCCTCCCAATTCCTAATCCATTAGAGTAATTAGTACTTAAGCGTATAACCCGAACGGGTAGTAAGACGCGGTGCTAAATAAACAAAAAGTTAGACCATTATATACTTAGAACCGGTTGATGGCGATTATAGTTTGAATTCCCTTAACCACAGTGTTGGCCGTTGCTGATGGACGTTCACAAAATGCCAATGAGGGAAGAGCATATTATACTCCAGGTAATTGTTTCCGATATAGCATAGATCGGGGAAGAGTTGACCTTACTTGGTCTGGTGCTCATATCTTGGTCAGGCGTGAATAATTTCCCACTATTTCTCCAAGAAAATGTGGGTATGTTCACTCTAAATCATACCATCTTCTACCTAATCATACCACCAGATTCAATTCACAAAATAATAAACAAATATAATTAAATGTAAATATAGTTTCAGGCATTAGCCTATTTTTGTTTCTTTATGAATTGGGGAAATTCCCATTTGACCTATTATTAAAATACTTGTTGTCATGTCAGGTCTCTTGACTCAGCAATTTTATTCCCATATAATTACGTATATGGATCAGTGTATTTAAACCTTTTTAAAAGGGTGACACCCTTTTATGCAATCGGCAGCATGTAATTAATTAAGGCGTATCTCTAAGAATGAACTAACAAAGTATTGATGAAATCTTTGATCTGTGTAGACAACTGTACAACAAGTGGACTTATTATTAGGTGTTCTGTCTTACGACAGGTCCATTTCTTTTGTCAGTGAACTTAGACAGCTAATGCGTCCTGTATTCTGCCTTCTCATACAGCTACACATACTATATATTTTATATATATAGCCACAGTTTCTCTGTTTACCAATCAGGCTACCGGTCCGCCCATAACACATGTGCTGCTCTTATTGAGGTAGCTGATGATATACAACTTGCAATGGAAAATTGACGGGTGCATGCAAAGAATCAAAAATCCTAGTTTAGAAAAGTTTGATATCATGCTGTGCGTTTGTATGTTAGTGATTGGTGGATTTTCGCTAGCAGCTAAGACCAAAAAAGATGTTTATGCGATACCGTCTGTATGTCGGCCTAGAACCGAAACCATTTTACTAAATAGGCTGAAACTTTGTATTTGGGTCTTGATAAGGTTCCCCTAAGGCGTTTTGGAATTAGATATATAATCCTAAAGTTAGTGGTAATTTACTAAAAGGCAAAAAGAGATAAAATCTATTTGATCAAAACCTGCTCAAACGATTTTGATTACATTTTGGTATCCATTAATTCCTCATTACATCCTACTCCTATCTTAAACCAGTTATATCCAGTCTCCTCATTTCACCCTATCCCTATCTTGAGTTAGCTCTATCCAGTCCACCTCATTACACCCTATCCCTACTTTTAGGTAGTTCTATCCAGTCCACCTCATTACACTCTATCCCTATCTTGAACCATTTGTATCCAGTCCCCTCATTTCACCCTATCCCTATCTTGAGCTAGCTCTATCCAGTCCACCTCATTACACCCTATCCCTACTTTTAGGTAGTTCTATCCAGTCCACCTCACTACACTCTATCCCTATCTTGAACCAGTTGTATCCAGTCTCCTCATTTCACCCTATCCCTATCTTGAGCTAGTTGTATCCAGTCCCCTCATTTCACCCTATCCCTATCTTGAGCTAGCTCTATCCAGTCCACCTCATTACACCCTATCCCTATTTTTAGCTAGTTCTATCCAGTCCACCTCATTACACTCTATCCCTATTTTGAACCAGTTGTATCCAGTCCCCTCATTTCACCTTATCCCTATCTTGAGTTAGCTCTATCCAGTCCACCTCATTACACCCTATCCCTATTTTTAGCTAGTTCTATCCAGTCCACCTCATTACACCCTATCCCTATTTTTAGGTAGTTCTATCCAGTCCACCTCATTACACTCTATCCCTATCTTGAACCATTTGTATCCAGTCTCCTCATTTCACCCTATCCCTATCTTGAGCTAGCTCTATCCAGTCCACCTCATTACACCCTATCCCTATCTTGAACCAGTTGTATCCAGTCCCCTCATTTCACCCTATCCCTATCTTGAGCTAGCTCTATCCAGTCCACTTCATTACACCCTATCCCTATCTTGAACCAGTTATATCCAGTCCACCTCATTACACCCTATCCTTACATACTTAGCCGACTAATAAACCTCCATATAACATTGAGTCCACTCCCGGTGTGTATAGAAATATCCACTTAGAGTATCATTTTGGTACTAACGATAGCAATATCCCCATATAAGATATAAGAAATGTAAAAATGTTCGACCAGTAGATTCACAATATATGCCGCCCCAAACAACACTAACTAGAAATTTGTACTTCATAGGAACCCCTGCAAAAAATACAACAAAAAACTTACATTAATAAAAAACAATCACAACGGACATTATGTTGTTAATATCAAATTTATGCTAAATATTTTACAAATTACAAAATAAGTGATATCAAAAAAGTCCCCACAAGCACAGTGCTAATCATATTTTAAAGAAAAACTTAATAACTAGCCCAGCACAACAACAACAACAACAACAACAACAACAACAACAAAAAAAACAATAAGAAACTACGAATTTATTAACAAACAAATATATATGTAAATATATATATATATATATAAATAAAAGTAAGATTAGTTTTAATTTAATACTATACATGAAATACTTTACAAATACAAACTATATGATAACAAGAAATTATGAAAAGTATATTATTGTAACGAGATTAGTGTCCGACAGCAGGACCAGCAAGCTTCTCGTTTGTTTACCCTAACTGCACTCTGTTCTCTCTATCTCTCTCCTTGTTTTGCAGGTATGCAGCCAGTATTACGGCCAGTGGGATTAGAGGGGACAGTGGGGGAGCGTAATTAAAATAAAAGGGCAAGACTAGAGTGCATGGGAATAGGCAGCGTTATCAGTGAGTAGGCCAGAATGTCCAGTGTATGGGTCAATATGTTCAGTGTGCGGACTAACATGTCCAGTGAGTGGGCTAGCGTGTCCAGTGTATGGGTCAATGTGTTCAGTGTGTGGACCAACATGTCCAGTGAGTGGGCCAGCGTGTCCAGTGTATGGGCTAGTGTGACCAGTGAGCGGGCTAGCGTGTCTATCGTGTGGGCCAGCGTGTCCAATGTGTAGGCCAGCGGGACCAGTGAATGGGCCAGAATGTCCAGTGAGTGGGCCAGCGTGTCCAGTGTATGGGTCAATGTGTTCAGTGTGTGGACCAACATGTCCAGTGAGTGGGCTAGCGTGTCCAGTGTATGGGCCAGTGAGGGGGCTAGCGTGTCAATCGTGTGGACCAGCGTGTCCAATGTGTAGGCCAGCGGGACCAGTGAATGGGCCAGTGAGGGGGCTAGCGTGTCAATCGTGTGGACCAGCGTGTCCAATGTGTAGGTCAGCGTGACCAGTGTATGGACCAGTGTGACAAGTGAGTGGGCTAGCGTGTCCAGCGAGAGAGTCAGCGATCGTGCGACTCTGGTCAGTGCAGTGTGACGTGCGCGGGGACCAGTGGAGACTTAAGTGAATGGCACGGGTGACATAGACATTGATTGTTATTGTGAACTGTGCTAATAATATTTATAGTGACTGATTTAAATAGCCTACTTGAAGAGTTACGATGTGTTTTATAGTTATTAATTTGTTTATTTAATTAGTTCCATTTTATGTGCTCTCATTCTCTTATTAACTTATAGACTTATTACTCTTATTATTTATTTAAGTGACTTGTGTGGTTGTAGTTAAGTTAATTGTATTTTAATTAGGGTATGTGTTGTTTAGTGTTTTATTTTTAATAATCAAAACCTTGAATATTCCGTGTGTATTTTCAATACTGTCTAATCAGCAGCGTACCCCGAGATCTTTAAAATAATTCGCGGTTCACACGATGACGTGCAAATGACCCAAGATCTCTCAGGTCACGCTCGCGCGTTATTATATCTTATGTCAAGAGAAATTAATTAAATAAAATATTTTTACATTTAATTTAGAAATTACATAATTTTGCGTTTGCAATTAATTCGAAACTTGTACAAACAATACTTATCTATTACCAAAACATATATATTATAATAAACAATTTACAAGTAAAACAATATATTCTACATTTAAGTATTTAACACAACAAACCTTACAATTATTTGTGGCAGGGATGATTTCTAAATACTAGTTGGCTGCCAATTTTTATGGAATTTGAAATTTGAAATAAATCCGCTCTATATTTCAAGAATATCATATATTTTATTTTGAAAATCTTTTCATTAAATAAACTATATGTGATTTAATGTAAATATTAATTTTATTACATAAAAATTAGGAATAACATTAATTTGGTTTAAAAATTAGACTTCACATTTAATCAATTTACATAACTTAAAATATAATATATTCCTTCTATTACACCATAACTTTCTTTAAATTATAAATGATGAAATAAGAATACCCAACATTAAATATAAAATGAAATCCTTGTCTACTTTTCGCTACTACATAAAAAGGAGTACAGGTACTTTGTGCAATTTTATAAAAAACAGGCCAAATATTTAGAAAGCATCCATGCCAAAAATAATTGTAAGATTTGTCGTGTTACATACTTATATATAGAATATGGTCTTTTACTCGAAATGTATTTACTATACATCTTTTTGTAATATAAAAGTATTTTGTAGACAAATATGTAATTACTAGTAAAATGAACCTTTTTTGTAGTATTTACATTAAATATAAATTCTTGTTGGTATTTAATTTTACTTGACATAGGATATTATACATTTCATGGTTTCTTGTTATCAATTAGTTTGTATTTGTAACGTGTTTCATGCATAATATATTAAATTACAACTTTTATTTGATATATATTTTTTAAAAAGTGTGTAATTATTTTTTTGCTGTTGGGTTGGTTTAATTTTTTTTCACCACCACACCTTATTAACTGTCCTGGTTATACTCCTATGTACTAATTGCACTAATGGCTAGGGATTAGGAAGGCTTAATTTAGATGAAGTACACCCACATTTGCGTGGAGCTAGAGTGGAGAACCATTAAGGAAAAACCACCCTCAGTGCAACCGATTGGAATCGAACCCCGATCTCTTCGTCCTTGGCAGTCTAGTCCTACATGAGATTAGTGGCCACCGAAGCTGGTGTTGATTTATTAAAATTTTCTTTGAAATATGAATAACTCGGTGTTTCTGAAGACTTTTTGATATAACTTATTTTTTATATGTAAAATATTTAATAAATTTGATATTAACAACAAAATGTCCATTGCACCTATTTTTTTTATACATGTTGGCTTTTATTTGTAGAAGTTCTTTTGAAATACAATTTTTTAGTTTGTGTTGTTTGAGCCTGAATGTATTGCGGATGAATCGTTTACATATCTAATATTTTATATGGCGATATAATTCCTTTTGGATGATAGAATAAATAGAATAAAAATAACTGTCTATAATCATTTACATTATGTGTGTGCTCAGTTACCAGAATTTCAACTGGTAGATTAAATGAAAATAATTATATATTTGGTGATTATTATTCTCGTTATCTTGCCCATAGTCAGCGGCTCCTCCGAGAACTCTCGTTCAAAGAATCTCTGGGCATATATCTACCAGTACAAACTTCACTATTGATACACTGACATATAATTTTACTGGCCTTTTACCATAGATTTTTAAAATTAAAAAATACAAATGATTTAACGCCTTGACTTGTACGAGCAAACAGATGCTATTCTTTTAAAAAGTGTTCCTATTTTCAACTATCATTTTCAAATCGCCACTGCTACTTGGAAAGATTAAATTCACAAAGTAGATAGATATTTCAAATCTTCCATGTCATACCTTTATTATATGTCATTTAAATTTTAAATAACGTGATTAGGAGCTACAATATTATTTATTTCTATAAATTAAAGTGAAGCCAGTAAATTTTAATAATTAAGCATAATAACGTGTTGTGTTGCTGATATAAGTTCGTGTAAAATAAATTTTTAATAAATAAAATTATAGACATTTTACTATAAAAGGAATAGATAGGCGTGTGTGTGTGAGAAATAATATTATAATAATCACCTTTGTATTTACAATAATAAAACCTTTCACTGAAACCCCCATTCCCACTCAGAAATAATAGTTAAGGCGGTAGCAAGAGAGCTTTTATTTAAATAACAAAACATATACAACTCTATGAGAGGATTGAGACAGCTTAAATGTGTAAGGTGACATCAGTGTTCATACGAAGCACGATATTTATTTCAAATTAATGTTCGAGATAAAGGACCTGATTTAATAAGTATACAAAAGTTTATGAAATAGTTATAGCCAAAGAAAACTCTTATTATATGACATACGTATTGTTCAAGTAACCTTGCGAGCTGCTAGTTCCCTGGAATGCTTCTGATCCGCCACAAAATTAGACAACTAATATATAAATTTCACAAAAATGTCTACTCTCTCCTATAAATGGCGGCTCAAAACATTCGATACAACCAATTCTAAATTGACCTTACAAAATATCTCTATTTATTTATCTTAAACAGGTCACGATTCAAAATACTGGCAAAATCAAACAGTATCGCACGAGCTCTATTTTGATATGAATAATTAATAAAGTATACGCTCCTAAAAATCAACATCAATCAAAGTGCCCTTTTTAGCGGCTCCTAATTTTCTTGAAATAAGATATGATATGCCTTCATCATATTATCGGCCTCCTAAATCTGAACAGGAAATAATTTGTAATCAATCGTAAAAATGTGGACATTTAATTTAATAAAGACGCTGCCAAGTGTCTGGCACACAAATTTAACTTGTGATACAAAGATGCTAAAAAACACAATGCCAAGTGGCTGTACGTTTAACTATCTAAAGCTCTAAAGCTCAATGATGGAATATTAACTCGTTAATGGCTCTTCTTTTAATCTGGAGGCGGCCGACAAATCACAGGATAAAAAAAAATGAAATAGTATTTAGCGCCTTCAGGTGATCTCAAGCCTAACTACGTGCAGCGTAAATCAGGTACAACATTTACCAAAACAGTTACTATAAAGATATATCAGCAACTTGTGGCCCTATCTCAAACTAACCGTCGATAAACTCTAAATTGTAGCAACAATATTAAATAATCTATTGACAAATAACAAAATGATTAAACTCTACATGATACTAAATATGTGGAGCTGGATAACGACGCTATCTGTTAACAAACGACCAAACTGTTGCTACAAAAAGGGTTTGAAAGAGATCCGTGATGAGGATATGCTGAAATACGTGAAGACTCAGTGAATGCATATCCCCAATGGAATGCATAGTTTTAAAGTTAAAAATACAGTTTTACTCTAACCACGCAAATACTTAAGCTTTACTATGACCTTAATAGTCCAAAAATACTAAGTCCATATAACATTAAATCCATGAACAAAAATAATAAATTTAATATTTAGAGATTCTGAAACGATGCTCTTGAAAAGGATAAATAAACTAAGCTGAAAGAGAATTTAGAGTACGAATATATTTATCAAACTATAACAGCGTCGCTCACCTTAACGAAGCCAGTATTGCAATAAGTGACAACATTACAGAATCCCATCTTTATATACACCTCAAATCTATTACGTGTTCTCAAGGAGTGGGAATGAAAGGAGGGCGAGAGGGATAAGGGTTAGAGTCCTTAGAGAATATGATGGGAACGACGACGTCCACCTGGATGTCAGTGGAAAGGACCAGACTATGGTCTTGAAAAACACAGCTGGTATAGCTTAGTGAACACTCATGAATTTAGCTCTTCTTTTTTTTTCTGGACGTGGCTTGTTAACAGTGACGTGGAGTGAACTACTGGCCTCGGTTCATTTAGGTATTAGACAGTGACTGGAGTTGTCGCAGAGCAGTGGTCATGGTGAGACGAGTCAATTGGGGATAGGGTGGTGAGTGATGTAACGTCAATTGTTTAGGTCGTTGTAAGGGGGTTACAACACATGCAGTTTTATTATTCCACTCTATCGTCACTGTTTATTTCAAATATGTTTATTTTAAATACAGATTGAATACAACATTTTCCCTATGTGATTGTACAATTATAAAAAAAATTGCACAATTTAAAAAATGTACAACTTAAATCCCAATTGAGTAAACTTCGGAAGATAGTAAATTCTGATATTTGTAAATCTCAATGTTATTACCACAAGGAATATTTTTATTCTGCATGGTTTTAATACGGATCCAATATTTTTGCGGTGTATGATGAAATGCAGTTTCACATGATTGCATTAATATAATATATGCTATTAAAGTGGGAGTCAGGGTAATGAAACTGTATTTTTTTTTCTTTTCGTGCCTTTGGTATTGTTCCAGTCCCTTTTTAGCTGTAGCTATCTCCCGTTTCAAGTTATACATTTCTCCATCATACATCTAATAATAATTGATCTCGTCCACAACAGAGCATGTCACGGCCTCCAAAATGCTGGTGACGAGAAGATAAATAATATATTTACTTTGCAAGGTCTCCTGAACTCGTTCCAGCACCAAGGCTTGCAAGTTCACATTTTTGGCAAAGGTTGATCTTTCTGCCATAATACACCAAATACTGTTTATCACTTTGATATTATTAGCCCAGTTGAAAATAACCCCAAACTCTAAAGTCAATATTACTGATAATAATAAGAAAAATTACTAAAAGTGTTGTTACATAAGAACATTCTTAAAGAATCAATTAACACCAACAATTACTCAAATGAACACGAGTGCGATACACATAAACCTACCTTGTCAACAATCTTACTACCCTTTGATCACTGGAACTAAGAAGTAGGCAGACCAGAATATATTAGAACGTGGTCTTCCTGCCATTTTAAGGCCAAGTCCTCGTAGCTTAACTGTTCGTAAAGTTTAACTGTTGGTTAAACTTGGCATTGTGTTTTACAATATTATTATTATGGGCTCGTAAAATTACGAACATGTGCCTTCCATTAGTTCTTTTCATTAACTTTCTCGGTGCACTAGATTTGTTTTAAAGCTTTTGATTAGCTTAATTTGACCATAGATAATGTAAGCAAAAAATCATAAAGGCAAACAAAGTTTAAATTTTAGCCAAGAAGAAGAAATATTTTTGATTGAATTAATAGATAAATACGGACAAACGATTGAAAATAAACAATTCTAAATAGTATTCAATCATTCCAAGAATGTCTAACAGTTTATTTTTGTTTGAATGAAAACGTAAAAAAAAAAACTTTCTCGTTATACAAGTCTAGGAAATTCTTTCATTCCAAGTATCTCCTTGTTCTTCAAAGTCTTGGATTCCTTAGAATGTTTAACTCATCTTCAAAGTCATCATAATCATACAATAAATAACCCATTTAATACGGTAAATAAATGTAACCTCACTTTAATAATAACAATCGCCTTGAAAACAATATGGCAGAGTGTTTAACGTTGTTAATGTGGACGTTATGTTTGCTAACCGGAAGGTAGAGCTTCCATTAACTTTACGATCACCTTTACGTCCACATTAGCGCTTACCAAACATTGTAATATCAAAAGTAATGGCTATCACTTAACCTTATGTTACGCCCTAACGAATAGTTTAACATAACTTACAACTTTACAACCTGGCTGCAGGGAACGCGAGAAAAGGTAAGTGTCTTTACAGTTTTGTAGCAAAACTTTTTGGGGCAAAATACATTAAATATTGCTTGCGTACAAACATAGAGTTTAATTTTTATTCACATGGCGATATCAACATTTCATGGATATCTGTCAGGGTCATCCTGGAATTTAATGAAAACTTTTTCTCTTCATTTAAAAAGTTTGTCATTTAAATCTGCTTAGCTTTCGACAGATATTCAACAACAGTTGATATCATCACCATGTGAAGAAAATTAAACTCTTGGTTTGCTTAGAAGCAAAATTTTATTTATTTTGGCAAAAACAAAAGTTTTTCTAGTAAAACTCCAAAAACACTTCTATTTTCTCGTGATCTCTACACCCCCACCTTAATACGTAGTAACAACATTAATAAAATTTCACAATGGGGCCCGTATAAATATTTTTTTATGTAGAGAGATGGAGGGGCTACCCACGGAGAATAAACAAAAATGTATAGAAAGGTTGGATTTGTCCTTCCTTTATTTCCTATGGTTCCCCACATCCTTATCCTCGTAAAACGATGCGACAGCCATGTTTACATTTATAATAGTATAATATCGTAATGGTCAATGTCGAAATATTACAAAATTAAAATAACTAAATATAATATTTTGTATTTTTAGGTTGCTGGCTTGCTATACGTCAACGAGAAAGTCCACTTTACAGCCGGATTTCATCGACCAAAAAAATATGATTCATAACCGTATTTAGCTATTTTAGAATAAAAATTAATTTCGGTCTGTATCAGTCTTTTTTTTTTACTTTCTGATATCAAGAGAATTATCATGATCTTGAAAAAAATGATCTTTATATTATGACTAATATTTACGGTTTATGTGAACATGAATCCCAAAAAGTGGACTTTACCATTCTATTTGTCCCCATATCTGTCTGTCTTCCTTTCTGTCCCTGGCCACGGAACCTAAACGGTTAGATGGATTTATTTTAGAATTGATATTTAGATGGATTTTGTCCAAATTTGATATTCACCCTAGCCTTCAAATTATGGGTAGTTTACTGATTCGCAATTTTTATTAATTCAACATTTTTCAAAAATGACTATGACGATTTTGATTAAAGTGTATATCTAAGATTTGTTTGACATGACCACTAGCATTGTACCATTAGTTTCTGGGCAATTCGTTGAAGGGTAGTTTACAAATGGGAGAATTTTGAAAATTCAAAATATTTTGAAAAGTCACTAAAGTTTTTGTTTAAATGTCTATTTGAGGCTTGAATGGTATGAAAAATAACACCATATGCTTGTTTTGGGTGTTAAAACTCATTTATGGGTAATTTAATGATTACTGATTTTTCAAAAATTTGATGATATATATATAACAGATGGCTTTAACGAATTAATATCTACATATTTGTAATGATAAGTATTTTCATATCTCAAATAGTTTCGGATATATGATAAAAATTGATAATTTATGCTACAGACTTTAAAGTCATTTTATCGAAATATTGAGACTAGCCATTTTGTTTGGAATATTTATAAATGAAATGTAATCAAAATAGCTACAGCCGATTTTGAGAAAATCGACTTTTTCTCTCTTTGCCCTTCAGTAAACTACCCTTAATTTTAGGGTTAGATATCCAGTTCTAAAAAAAACCCTCGGGGCAACCCTATTACAACACCAGATAGCAAGTTTTAGCCCAATGGGTAAAATAGTTTAGGTTATACTCCAAGGTACAGACAGACAAACAGATAGATGGAAATTCAAAAACAACTTTTTCGAATTCGGGGGGTCATGAAACATCGAGATTCATCAAAATCTTGAGTTTGATTTTTTTGACGATCACAATACTTTATCTACCTGTAAGGTAGCGAGAATGTAAAAATTCAATTCTAACAAAGAAATTATATTTTTTCTCTTCTGAAAGCTCACAAAAATAAATGGTACGGCGCACCGCACAGACTTTCTCTCTCTTTCTATAAACTCGTAAGATTTCTGAACGGAATAATGTACATTGTATCATCACCACTCCACATANAAATATTTAACTAAAGCCCGCATCAGTGATTACATAGTATAATTTTCTTTCACCACGTTTCACTAAAACACCATTTTGGTTCAACTTGTATCGTCTATTATGTAAGCTAATAGGCTGGGAGTGATAAAAGATCAGTTTAAATGTGATGTACACATATTTGAAAGGAAGGAGGGTATATAACCTTTAAGGGAACAAAAATTCTAAGTGAAACTAGCTGATATTCAAGCCCAGATATTTCAGTCACCAGTAAACCAGACAAAATTATCTGGATATTTAGACTGCGTGACCAGTGGCATGCTTTACATTGACTACTTCATTGCTCTTTAAAGGAAGGAGGGTAGATAACCTTTAAGGGAACAAAAATTCTAAGTAAAACTAGCTGATATTCGAGCCCAGATATTTCAGTCACCAGTAAACCAGACAAAATTATCTGGATATTTAGACTTCGTGACCAGTGGCATGCTTTACATTGACTACTTCATTGCTCTTTAAACAAGATGTACCACCATTTTCATACAAATATACATTCATGGTAGATAAAGTAACTCTGACTGCTTTCGTTTATTCATACGTCAAGTAATGTGATTTTCAGCTGTAACTCTCAAGATAATATAATATTAATACATATAAAATAACACTAATAATATAGTAACATGCTATCAATATTTGCTTACAACGAAGTATGTTTTTATTTTCTTAAAGGTGCTTCAAATGTCCAATCCCAAGCAAAATCAACGCACGATTTCTGTGACGGGGGTATCTGAGTTTAAAGCCCAGACGGGCGAACTGAGCTTGTGTTTCTCAAATATTGTCCCCCTATATTTCCACTCAAATGCATACGATTCTATTTCACCCCTATCTACCCCATTAGTGTAAATATTTGTGTGGACAGAATGGATAGCAAGACACGGTTAACTAAAAACAAACTTAAAGGGAACTATATTTTTATTTTGGCAAACACTTGCAGGCATAAGACATATTTTCATATTTTCATAGAGCCTTAGAGCAATATTTCTCAAAGTTTTGTTGATGGGGGACCACCAAATTGAATACAAGAGCACTATAGGACAACCGGGTCCCGAGGAGTATCGGGGAGGTGGGAGGGAAGTTGAGATCTTAGCAGGAAAAATATTATTCTTAGGCAATTTCATTTTGCAACTGTAATTACAAGACAAAAATTAATTTATCAAACGAAATGTTAGAGCAAACATGTATAATGCCAAATATTTAATCATTTCTAACAGTCTAAACCTCAGATTTGTTGACTTCTGATTGGTAATTACTATTTATATATGACTTGTGTCCACCGGGGAAATAAATACAGCATATTATGGATATTTAACCCTTAAACGTTAGGATGGGTGAACATAAACACAGGTAAATTTTAAACAGCTGCTGAAAGTTGGCTGCACTGTCAACAAACTTGTCACTCAAGGTAGTTTCCTACGATCCATTGATGAGTGAGACTGTGTTGTGAGTTGATCTTTGCTAGTTTTTTTCATTCTGTTCAAAGTGGTGTTAGGTGAAAATTCATTTATCCTAGCTATAGGGATAGTTTTTTTTTACCATTTTATAAGTCGATAAAAATATATCTTTTTTAAAATTATGGGTGCATTTGATTTATTTCATGAGTTTTGAGTGAAATTTGACTTTTATAACTTAGTTTAATCTTTCATTTCATAATAAAAGTGGACAAAAATATCTTCAAAACTTCATCAGGCTGAAATTTTGATTACAATTTTCGAAGAACTAAATCTAAAGTATGAGGACTCAAATGAAGAAGAGACCTCACGTTTCATAGACCCTGTAGAAGATCATGTAAAGGAGGATGAACAAGATGGCTTGGATTGTGATGATTCATACAATGATGAGGATTATATTCCTGCTGACTTATCATCATCATCATCTGATGAAGAAACTGAACCCGCCACTGAGAAAACGAAAGCTGGAAGGCTTATACCAGATTAAATCGAAAACTCTTCATCCGCAGCGACCAGAATATCTGCCCTAGCTGTTTCAGTACCAGTGAAGAAAAGAGGTAGATAAAAAACACTTTGTGGAGCCTAATAAATTGATCATTGGGGAACTAAACTGGATAATCCAAACATCCTACAATTGAAAATTAAATCAATTAAAGGACAGAAAGTAAGCTCCTGAACAACCACAAAAATAGTAAAAAAAAAGTAAGAATGCCAGAAAGAACATAGTAAGAACAGTTCCAGGCTCAGTTGGTGAAGAGCGATTGTGTACCAGCGAGATAGCAAATTGGTCTTTATTTTTCTATTAAGAAATGCTGGAGAAGATCGTGATATACACGAACTTGGAGATGGTCACACAAAGAGTTGATTACAAAAGGGACCCCGGCTGGATTGGTAATGTGCTAAGTGTCAGTCATTCATCAGTGGAGAACATAGAAACATTGGAAACAATGCTAATAAATTGAAAGTAATAATTATGAAACTGTTATAAGCACCTATTTCAAGGGCTCTAAAGAATATATATTTTTTTAAATAACAATTTTTTAAATTTTACGAAAAAAACTTATGTCAAATGTTTGTCAGTTAAAACACATTGAAATAATTCTTATTATTTTAAAAAGTTTTAAGATTTTTTTAACTTATACACTTGGACAGGTTTTTCCATCCGATAAGAGTCCCTAATTTAAGCGAAGTGAAAAAAAGAAATCATAGCTCAGAAAAAATATTAAATTTTCAGGTAAAAATTCACCCATCCTAATATTAAGAGGTGAAAAAAGAGTTTCTAGTCTCTTACATTTCAAATTTTTGTATTATATGTGATTAACCCTCTTTAGTTCAATTTTACTACTAAACTTCCTGTAATCGTGCGAACCAATTGATAGGCTGCCGAGAGCCACCAATGGTCCGAGAACTACACATTGAGAACCATTGAGTACTCTAGAATCTGACTCCATACAGTCATCATCGCTGGCGATGAGGGTAGTTTCATCACATGCATTGTTTGATAGATCATTTATCGACTTTCTGCCGGTTGGCCGATTCTTGCCGCATTCGAATTGGTGCAGCCTTGCTACGGTTGGATACACTACGTGACAACAAAGGAATTGTCTGATTGGTAGTGCGTCAGTCTTTTGAGCTAGGTCTCCTTGGTTTGATTCCTTATGTGGCCACATTTTTTTCGTAATAGGTAAAAATAGTATTCCCCTTTCACATTTAAAGATTAAAGGCTACGGGACTGGCTATTGTGTTTGTTCTAATGTTTTAAATATTTGACTTTACCAATATATATATTTTTTTGCTAAATGTAAATTAAAATGTTATTTTTTATAAATTTTTTGTTCTAATTTCAAATTTTCTAAGCAATATTTTCTATTGGGCATAGGTTTTTGGGTAGTCAGAATTTTTTACTAACAAATAATTCTTCCTTTCTTATTTACAACATGTTACATGTGATGCATGCGTACATAACTTGTACTTCTTGTGTATTTTCAGCTGCCCTTAGATTGAGAGTCCAGCAGTAGTTGCAGTAGTTAGTGAGCATTTTTGGGCTCCATTTTTCTTGGTAGCACGTGTACATGGTGGATATATCCTGGTGGAAGCGCTCTTCGTGTCGCTTACAAACACCAAGGTTGTTGGGGAAAAAGTTCTAATGTGAATCCAAGAAAGGCCTTTTAAGAGACAATCTAGTTTTCTGTTGTTCACGATGAGCTCACAAGCTATCTGTAGTTATCTACATTGCGGTTTCCAGGGAAATTCTTTAACCCTTTATGAAATGATACCCAAGCAGCCATCTAAGTTTCATTCAAATTACCTTCAAATGCAAAATCACTCATTAAATCCCTTATTTGTGGACAAATAAATAGGCCCTTCTTGATCTTCATACTCTAGGAAACTTGTCTTTCACGAAAAGAAAACCTTGGAAATTACGATCCATCGTTTTGACAATCCGTTATTAAGCCTAGGTTTATATTTGGTGGTGAAAGTTTAATCTACTCAGAGTTTACAAGTGACGCGTGACAATATTTTTCGCAAAAAAAAACAAAACATTTCAGCTCGGAGTTGGGGTGAATAAAGGCTGTTGGCAAATAACGACACGTAGCGAATGAGCAGCTCAAATCTTAAGACGTCAAGTAAGGGACTCGATGAAATTAGATGACACTTGGTTTATTATCTCAGGAACCAATACAAAAATAGTTCAATCAAATTAATTAATTGTCGCCAACAAGGGTAACCCAGCGGTTACAGCATCGTTCCGTACAGCCCGTTATTTGAAATGGCATAAAAAGGGTTTGATATCCTGTTAATATTCACTAACCTAACCAATACAATGGAAATAAAGAAGAAAAAAATTTTAGGCTCATTGGATACAAAAGATACTCCAAAAATATTTATTACATTTTAGCTTGTCTTTGGATATATAAAAGGAAATAATAAATTTAAACATGTATAACACACACACAAAAAAACCAACACATTATTCCAATTAAATGAGACAAAGATCACAATAGTAACTCCCCGAGCAAAGCTTCTGACTAGTAGTAGCTAAACTTTATACCTAACCTTGGCTGAGTACAACAATATTCATAGTATTCCAGTAAGTTTCCAGTAATGGTTTAAGTTTCGTATAAAATGGAACAAACTTAAACAAAACATTTTCGGCATTTTACACAAATGATAAATTGGCTATTTTTTACTTTTGAAACTATCAAAATAAAAACACGATTCTCGCTAATGGAAATACAGTTTCACGTCATATTTCATGCAAACAGATATTGTTTTCTAATACAAAATAAACAGGTATATGTCTATTGTCAAATATTATTAAGTTAAGAACGGTAACATTCATGTTGGGCCGAAGTTATAATCACGGTAAGTATGTGGATACAATTGAAAAACTTGGTCTCTGTCCACATTCGTCCCCGAACATGTACTACAATATACGTCGGCCTGAAAATCATCTCCTTAAACGTGCCAAACCTTGGCCTTCATTCCAAAACTATCACGATATCAGTAAATTTGCCTAAACATAGTCGTACCCGGCAAAATAGTAACAAAGCTTGTAGTGTGTCAGCCTGTCAATCTTGCGTGTACGGAGCTAAAGCCGTGACACCGTTGGCTGGAGTGTTCCAATTTTAAAATGAGGCATCCTCCATCACCATCTCAGCTGATGGGTAAAGTAGTCATCAACTCTAACTAGTGGTGGATATCACCATGGAATCGCCGTGTAGGAGGACCCTAGGCAGTTTCACAAATTGTACAACCCACGGCCTAGTAGATAATTATCAAATCATTCTATACATATATATATAAATATATAAATATAACTTACATCGTACCAATCCAGTACAATTGTTGTGTCTGTCTGTGTACATCCAATCACTAAAACCTAAGCTTATATCTCGGTTAAGTACTTAGCAACCTAAATTTTAATAATACATAAATATACAAAACATAATAATATGAATATAAATATAAATGTTTCAACAGACAGACTATGTTCGTAAAGTTCAAAATAGAATTGATTAATTTATCAGGTGGTTATAAAACATGAACGGCCGTCAAGGCCCCTTTAATCTGATACATCATAATGTTCTCGTGAATATACTAATGTACTAAAATAACCCGTAGTAGGGACTTCCAAAAATGCAAGAATATGCTTCCAGGATTAGAACAGTACTAACTAGATAATTCTTCACTATACTAGTCGTCATTTGTTTGTGTGTTTCAAGGTCATACTAGGGATGGAAACCCCTCTCCTCTGATGTCTAAATTCATAGCTCAACGTTGTCAGCATATCAGAGTATGAAACGCTATGCTCGATAACAGTCTCCCACGCGGCATAACAATAGGCAATAATAGGTAACACTGAAATGACCCTGAAACACACATCTTCATGAATCCGACTATATCTTCGTCTCTTCACACGTTCAGTACGTCCCAAATCCCGGTTTAAAACCCCCGCCTCTCCTAGGCTTCCTTTTTCCTGATCACTCGGGCGTACCAGCGTCTCATGTAGCTGTAGTTAACGTTCAGCTCAGCAAAGATAAACATAAACTGAGTTGGCCAGTTCCAGTTTATATAGTGAGAGGTTCAACTAACCCCAGCGACCACTTTGATGACATGACAGTTGGCAGGGCTGTTAAATTAACTTCATCACATACTAACTTACTATGTTTTACTGTCCTGGAGAGAGTTTCTCTCTCTATAGATAATACCTTTTAATATTGGCTTCTTTTCTGTCTCGGCTGTCTCACGCACACAAGAAACAACACATATTTATGTATCAAAGTTGCATTCCAAGTAAAAAACTATCATTTTTATTTCTCCACATATATGCCATAATTATTTCTCATACTGTATACTGGTTAGAAAACGTTTCATATGCTTGTATAATTCCTTCATTTGAACAACATAAGCAAGGGGTTTTGATGGATACTTATTTCCATTGTGAAATAGGACTGGCTTATAACTAATTTTTAGAGATTCTATGATAAGTAGCGAGTCCACGACAATGCAATATACTAGGTCAGGGTGGTCAAAAGTTTTTAATCCAAAACGGCCAAATCTGATCATAAATATATATTTTTACATATTTTTATGAATGATAAAAATTGCAATCATAATTTTTTTAAATATATTTTTATTTGAATCACTAGCTATTTCACATCTACCACCAAGGGTTTCTCTTTAATTAACCTCCAATATATTGTGAAGGACTTATTTTATTGATCGGTTGCCACATTTGGCCCGTGGGCCGCAAGATGGGCCACACTGGACTGGGTTATCATGCTCGGAGGAGAAGTGTTTAAGGAAGACAATAAATATATATATATATATACAATATATATATATACAATATATATGTATACAATATATATATAAAAAAAAAATATATATATATCACTTGGCCTTTTGATAACATAAGATCACAAACCAGTTTATTTAATTCTGATTGATTAGTTGAGATTCAATAGAAGCCGTACTTTCTGAAGAATCTGGATCTTTTTCTTCTTAATAACTTGTTGGGTCAGTTCGGAACTCGATACTACTAACATTGTCTTCTTCTAGATCTGAGCTCAATGTTTCTGGCAGTTCTGTAATGGAAAGTTCTGGAGTGCGGTGCACATGCCTTATAACTGAGGATATTTAGAATATTTAACATTATGTCTATTCTTAGTTGTTATTTCAGAGATTTATGTAGTGAAAAAATAGCAGTCCATGGTGTGGTCCTTGGGTTCTCCCAAACCATAGAAACTGCAAATTTATGTGAATATATCCTTTCAGTCAGCCACTAAACAACAAATATGAGAAGGCCAAGATTTATCCTGATCTTCTATTTTAGAGCCAATATAGAGTTAATACGACTTTCTTATCAGTGGAGATATAGTTCTTCTTCGAGACTTCAAAGTTAATTCACTGTTTTGATGATTAACACAATTACGATAAATAGTTAATATATAATACGTGCACACTCACTATACAGACACATAGAAAAACTCCAATAATAAACAATATACTAACACTTGCAGCCACCAAACTGCCATGTGTCGCACACATGATAGCTCGCACTCAACTGAGATTTTAAAAGGTTTGACTCAGATTTTATGAAGATCTCATTACGCTTTGTTTGCCTACTTTCATGCATATTTACATCATAAAATTTGATTAAGCTGTCTCTTCATTAAATGGAACTGAGAGGAAAGATTAATATATTTATGAGTCACAAACTTTGACATTCTTCATATTTTGTAATGTGTGAGTAAATAATGACTAATAGCATAGGGAAACTAAAAGACAAGTTTTTGTTGTCACTATTGTGATATCAGTAAATATTACAAAATATTAAAAATGAAATGATATTATTAAAAAATATGCATTAGATGATATTTTCTCATGTTCCTATTTTGATAGCAATTTTTTGCATCCACTACTGGCCTGCTAGGCCTATCGTAGTTTCATCAGTGCTCCATCAGCCGTCACTTTTCAAGGTTCCTTCAGGGCCTTCACAGGTACCGAAGCAGTCACGGGGCACACATAGTCCCCTCTGTTCTTCACCCCCACAGGTACTCCCTTACTTCTACTTCGTGCCGTTGCCCGTCTCCCTCGACGTGGACGAGGGGTTGAAATTTTGTGAGGCCTGGTGGAAGGAGAGAGAGGAAAGGAGGCAGTGGAGAGGCTTATGTTCCAAACAGACCCAGTCATATGGAAAACAAGAGAGGTATTTTACAAACAAATTGAGGCTCAGAGATAAATTCTGGCTTCATTTTCACAATCAGCAAATAAACTACATATGAAACAGCCAAAATTATGCAATTAACAAAAGCATTGTTTACTAGTGCTATATAGAGTGTCCGAATATTACTGCGCAATAAGTTATCACGTGCCAAGTTGCAGTTATTTCTTTAACAAATGTTAGAAATGTCCCCATTAGCTTGAAAACATGTCTGGATACGCCATCTCATATCACATGAAGATGCATATCCATACATGCCTTCAGGTTCATGGTAGGCATTTCCGACATTTATTTTTGGAATAACTGCCACGAGATACGTGATACTTTACTGCACAGTAAACTTTAGAACATACTATTTAAGTACACGACTCATATATTTAAATAAATATATAACAGGGACTAAACCCAGCCGACAAAACGTTAATTGATCACTGTGAAAGGGAAAATCCCAAGTTCACAAATATAAATTTACTGGCCATGTCAGGAATCGAGGGCGGGACCCTAAAATGACTAGGCAGATACGCTACCAAATTAGATAAGTTATCAGACTTTTGAATATTTAATTTGTAAGTTTTGTGATGATGTAAGTAGTTGTTTAAGGAAGGCTCTCGATATACAGTGTTATCTGTAACTAGGATGTTAAGGTTTGATTCTCGGCCTGGTGCAATAGGGTAGTGGGGGTTCCGTACATTATGTTTCCCTAGAGGATTTTCAAAATCTCTTGCCACACAATTCTCCCCCATAACACCACTTAATTGAATCAGTTAGTAACCTTGATGGTTGATAAACTATAGTATCTAACACTTATAGCAGTTGAATGTGTTACTGTGGCCTTTAATGTGTTATTGTGGTTCTGTCATGGCAACCTGCTGGTTGACAATCTATAGTATCCAACACTTATAGCAGTTGAATAGTTGAATGTATTACTGTGGCCTTGTTTCGGTAACCTGCTGGTTAACAGACTATAGTATCCAACACTTATAGCAGTTGAATGTGTTACTGTGGCCTTGTTTCAGTAAACTGCTGATTGACAAACTATAGTACCCAACACTTATAGCATCTGGACGCATTACTTAGGTTTTTAGCTTTATCTTTATAATTTTACTAGTTACTACCCGTCCGGAATATCCAAATATCTACACTAATGTGATAGTGATGATTAATCAGATATAATGTATCTGACCTTGGATTAAGGGAGAATGGTAAGTCATTCAGAAATAAACATTTTTATTAAACTTAACCAAAACTTGAACTCCACAGTCCTGAAACAGACATTCCAATCTACTGTGAGAGTGACGCTCAAGCAATTACGAGAGTTGTGGTGGGGGCTACGTACAGAAAGCGCATAGACAGAATTTGTGTACCTGCTTGGAGCTATATCAGAAGCGCACAGGGTAGACGGTGCTTCAAAAGCGCACCATGTTTGTATTCTTTGCAGCCTATATGGCAACACTGCTAGTAGACACCGGACTATTTACATTTACTGTAATACATATTGATGACGTTATGGAAATAATATGACGATATAGTTTATAATATATTCATTATTATTATTCCTTCCTAACCTAGCTTGACTCACACTTTCATATATTATTAAGTTAAGTTTATGATTATAATACATAAAACAAACTACGAGTATTAAATATATTAAAAAAAATTATTTTCATTTTTATTCATTTGAGGTATTCAACGTGCACTTTCTAAACCTAGTGTTCATATAAGCACATGAGAATTTCTATGAGCGAGAGTGAAAGGGCCTTCTATTTTTTGCCGAAAAGTTAATTCCACATACCTCCCTGGGTTCTTTTAAATGGCACACTCGGCGTGGGACCAACGGCTTTACTTCCCCTCCGAAGGAAGTTGTGCTACGAATTTTTATCGCTCAAGAAAAGTCCGTCGACTCCAGCCGAATTTGAACCCACGAATATCGGGTCATGAAGCAAGGACTTTACCTCAATATCACCGAGGTAAACTTCAAATATAATTAAGCGTGAATGGTACAATTACGCCATAGTCATTTTAGCTCTCGAGATCACGTGGTATCGCGTTCAAGAAAATGCCATTTTGCCAGGTTGTGCATTTTGATACGAGGTTTCTCCTTCTTGTGTGCTTCCCATGTCCTCTTATAGCAGTTATTGAGATTATTATTAGCACCGCGTCTTACTACCCATTCGGGTTATACGCACTTACGCTAATGTGTAACGTTAGGGGGATTGTGAGATGAAATGAAGGACCTACAGTTTAACGGGAAATCCAAACCACAGTGGAGGCCTGGCATTCCTCACATTTACAAGTTGTGATTAATACACGTCTTGCCAGAGGTGAAGGAAGGATTTGGCAATCAGATAAATCTGTGCCGAGACCGAGGATTGAACCTCAGACCCCCAGCACAGACACCTTACCCCTAGACCGCCAGTTCACCATATGGTTATTGAGAACCTCATAGCATGAAAACAAGACACGAACCCACGACACGCATTTAATCACATAGGTGGTTGGATCGTCTAGGGCGGGGATGCAAAACCTTTTGACATTGGAAGACTATATGGCCCTTCATGTACAGTAAATGTTGATACAATTACTTTACCTAAATATAAGTTAATGCCCTTTTAGTAACCCTTAAAAGAGTGAACGGCTTTTTAGTCTCCTTATTTCCTATTCATTCAACGAAGACAAATTCCAACTTTTTATATATTTATTATTATATTCATAGAGGCACACATTTTTCTTTTAAAAAAATGTAGATTAAAAAATATTTGACATAAAAAGTTTTTTCGCTTTTTCTAGAGTTTTTCCTCCATGGATCTTGGTTAATTTTAAAATTTAGTTGCAGATATGTATTGTATAAATATACTTAAAAATACAAATAAGAATTTAATAAGGATGATAAAATATAATAGAAAATCCCTCAAGAATGGTGTTCTGCCAACTAAACATCTCAACGGTTAACAAAGAGTTTCCTTTTATCATATTGAAGGACTGCAATTAGAGTTTTATAATGTATAATTTATAAACGATGAAGATACATAATTGACAGAATATTCAAAAAGGCCGTAACTAACAACTCAAAAGGCCACATCTCAGTCTCGTAATAAAATAAACGGTTGAAAATGGTTGGATCAGGGTTCTATTCCTAGTAGGGTTTATAAATGGTTTTAAAGTCCCCCTCCATGCAAATGTGGGTACATTTGATCAAAATCCAACATACTTTATTCCTAGACCCTAACACATTAGGTAACTACTATACAAGCAAATAATTCGAATGGGTATTATTATCTATTAATTAATTATTACTAAACACGACACTAAGAAAACAGTTAATTAAACTCAATCTTTTGAAACATAAAATTATCCTAATTTAAGGGATGCCACTACTATTAAATTGAATATGATTTTCACTGCCAGACTATTGTACTAAACGCAAAGAACATCTCAATAAAAAATAAAAAATGTAATATTTCCTCTTTATCTACAACCATATTTACCACCATGGATGCCAAAACAACGAACATTCGTTAGTAATAGACAAGTATGACCACCACAAGGCACTTGAATCATGAATATGCTATATTTTCCGTCTGCTGTCTATAACGCCGTTAATTGGGTAGGGTCTCTTCCCGTACTCTCATTGGCTGATACTTACAAGTTCAAGAGTGGTCTATTCTCAGCTCCACGCACAACCCATAAAATAATAAAGTAAAACAAACTTAATGCGTGGTGCGCTATTCACTATGTATCGCTTATGAACGCTATCACGGACATATACGGATATGTTTCAACTTCTGGCGTACTATACACCAACCCAGCTTAGTACTCTTTTGAACGTATCATTTTGACTGTTCATTCTAATGCCATTTCTGACTATAAACATTTGACATTTCATTCCTCTGAATTAAATCGTAATGGAATATAACGACATGTCCATTCAAAGAAAAGGAATGCCAGTACTTTTCTCAGCCATTGGAGAAATCTATAGAATAAAATGTTCTCAATTGAATGGCTTGCTGCTAGAACCGCTCTTGTGCAAAATACTCAACTTTTCAGCAGAATAAAACAACGTTATATTTAAATATATATATTTACACACATACACACACTCAGAAGAATCAAATAAAAATAAAAATGTAATTTTGAATTAATAAAAACTACTACACAAGCAAATAACTCGAATGGGTATTATCAACTATTAATTAATTATTACTAAACACGACACTAAGAAAACAGTTATTAAACTCAAACTTTTGAAACATAAAGTTATTCTAATTTAAGGGATGCCACTACTATTAAATTGAATATGATTTTAACTGCCATCCATATATATATATATATCTAGCCATATGATTTTAACTGCAATTCATATATATGGATGGCAGTTAAAATCATATTCAGTTTAATAGTAGTGGCATCCCTTAAATTAGAATAACTTTATGTTTCAAAAGTTAGATATATATATATATATATACATACTCATACATATACATATGTGTATATATATATATATATATATAAATACTCAGAAAAATCAATTAAACTAAAAATGTAATTTTGAATGAATCAAAACTTTTTTTGAAATATAAAATCTATTCAATATTTTCCAAAAGTTTCAATTTAAAATGCTTATTGGTTTCAACACACAAATCAAAATATAATATATAACTTAAGTAATATATCTTTCTATAATATATAAAGCTGGAAATAGATTGGTCGGGAAATGAAAACCCACTTCCTGATGAGCTGGAAAACTGAAATTTGATAGGAAGGTATAACTAGAAAAATCTAAAAAACAAGAAATTTCAAAATGGGTAGGGAGAAAAAAAAACACATTTTGGATAAGATTGAAAATTAAAATTTGGCAGGAAGGTAAATGGACCACTCCAAATAATCATTAAAGTGTGAAAAGTTACATTTGTAGATGCGACTCCAGGGTACATAGGAGAGGGTTGGACATAAAAGTAACTCTTGAGTGTCGTCAAAAATCTAGATTCAACAGGCAGGTATAAGGACACCTTCAGATTGGGGAGGGTGGGTGGAGAGAGGAGGGAAGGAGGTATATAAGTGGAGAAATACTTTTAGAGTAGGTAGACGATTAAATTTTCCAGAATATAAACATTATTGCAATATATTTTCTCTTTATAAGGGGAGGCTGGTGAAATAGGGAACCTTAAAAAATTCTGAAATTAAAGAATTAATTACGCATCAGTGTGGTAGAAGATTTAAATTCGTTAGGTAGGTGTAAGGCCTACCCAGAACTGCAAGGCAGGTTTCAACATTCCTGAATTTCAAAATAAAAAGTCCAGAAAATGAAAATGTTTTCAATTCAAAGTTTCTAGAAATACAGAACACTTCTTAGAATAGTAGATTTAAAAAAAATTATTATAAAGGAAAAACCCAACTAACCAAAAGAATTTGAACATTTAAAACTTGAATGACTTACTGGAAATGGTCGGAGCTGGAAATTTACAAAACTAAATTTATAAAGCCCTTATCCTTGTGGTAAAATAGTTGAAATTTGGCAAGAAAGTAAAAAGAACACTTCAAAAGCAAAACATCTAAAAATTTGAAACTAAAATTGAGAGGGATTTTGGTGAAATTGGGAACAAGAAGAAATTTCCTAACTTATAGAAAACACCATCCTTCGATGTGGTAAAAAGGAGAAATTTTGCAGATAGCTATAAATTAGAATAAAAAAAATAATTAAAATCAAGATCTGTGTTAAAGCAGAACTAGGAAGTTATAAAACTAATATTAAAGAAATATTTTTAAACGTGTTAGAAAATGTAAGCAGTTGAGACAACCGGCCTAAATAATCAAAAATAAATGAAAATTTGAAACTTCAAAAATAGTTTAATAAATGGGGGTCTCACAATTTATAAAACTAATAAAAAAACTTCTCGGTGTGGAATAAAATTGAAATACCGGATAAACACATTATGACTGAATACATTGAATTTCAGAATTGAAAATCAAAAAAATGAAAGTGCTCGAAATTCATACAACTATTTTTGGTGTGCTTGAAAATTGAAATTTTCAGACACGCAAAAAAACCATATCATATAACCAAATAAATAAAAAAAAAATTCAAAATTGTAATATGGAAACCAAAAAGGGTTGGGGGAGGAGGGTAGAGTATCTTGAAAAACCTACAAAGCTATTAGAAAATCTACCTTTAAATATGGAAGAAAATTAAAATTCGGCAGATTGGCAGATTGGATCGGATGATAACATAAAAGTTGGAAAGTGTGGAATTAAAGGCTAGGGGTTCATAAATTTATGAAATATGGTGGAGAGAGGGGAAGGAGGGCCTCTATTTTTACTAACCTACAGTAATAGAAAAAAACTTTATCGTGCCTAGTTAAACATAACTTTCGTTTGTGCCCTCAGCTTAAGTAAGAGATTTTTCCAAAGATTTAATTTAATTTAATTTAATTTATAGATTGCAATATTTTGGACTGTCATAGTTATTTCAAGATTGTACAATGAGGAACTTTAAAAATGTTGTTTGCCAGATGTTGAACGTCCTAATTTAATATGGTTTTGATGCTGCTTACCCGCTTTCCCGTGCAAAGAAAGGGCGCAAACATCTAGTCTAGACATAAATAATGTTGATAAATAGTATGACTCTCTTGTGATGCTTTCACCTACCGTATCTTGTTTTTTTCCAACAAGGTTATAACTAAAACACTTTAACTTAGAGAAAAAATGAGTCAAGAGAGCAAACACATAAACGCTCAAAAGGTGTTATCTTATTTTCTGCCTTGTTGGAAACACAAGCAGTATTTTCACTGAATGACTTGACAGTTACTTTTTGTATCACATATTATAACCCGCCTCGGTGGCGTAGTTGGCTAACGCGCCAGTCGTGTTGAGTCAGACCACCGAGGACGGGGAGATCGAGGTAGGTGGTTTTTCCTAAATGGTTTTACACTCTACCTCCACGTAAATGCGGGTTCACTTCCTCTAAATTCAACCTTTCCAATTCCTAATCTATTAGTGTAATTATTAGTTAAGCGTATAAACCGAACGGGTAGTAAGACGCGGTGGTAAAATTAAATTATCACGAATAATATCCGTACCTAATACAAATTTAGACAAAATGTGGCATTTGGTAGGTTCTTGCACCCTATCCCTCAATTGTTAGTAGGGGTGGTGTTACATATTCAGGAGATGAGAGAAAAGAAACGGGAATAATACCACCTACCATAATGCAAGATGAAACAAAATGTCCACAAGATATACTTGCGTGATTCCAGTTAAAAAACACAGCTTGTTTCCCACGTTCACTAAAAACTGATAGTATATGGGTCTTGAATCCCAGCGATTGTGTAAAATATGTGTTTGACCAGTGTCTGCGGAATCTCATTTGTCTAGGGGAGGAGAACTATTAAAAAAAAAAAATGGGCCTCAACTCCCAAACCAAAGGGGATTTCTTGAAAAAACACTTGAAATTTGGGTGTCCCTAGAAGATATTTTGAGTGGCCTTCGTCTGGATTTTTTTTTAATTAGACTTTTCTAGAGAGAGGCTATTTGGAGTGTCCTAGTTCAGCAAATTTTTGAAAATTGAATGCTTTCAGAAGCTGTTTAAAGTGCTCCTGGCCAGGAAATTTTTAGAAAATTGTATACTTCTCTCTATAAGCTATTTGAAATATTATGCAAGGACATCTTACAGCTTAATATTCGAGAGTATCAGTGGGAAATGAAATAAATATATAGCTTGGTGGTTTATTCCAAGGAGAGGGGAAGCAAGTTATTTTAAAGGGGGCAAAGTACCTCCTACCCTCCCTGGTTCCGCTACCATTGGGCTGTTGATCCATGAAATGCATGCTAGAAAGAAAGACCTGATTGTTCACAAAATTTGTTTACGAGGGGATACACAGCTCTTTTAAGTTTAATATCCCAATGGGTGATGTTCATGTGTGCTATTAATCTGTGTGTAGATTGCTGACAGTTCACCTACTGTCAATGAATGTAAAACTCAGAGTATACTAAACTTTAATTTTACCATTCTATTACCTTACACGAAGAAAATTAATTTAGGTTACTCGAAAACTAGTTACTTAGGAAGGTATTTCATCTAAAAAGCTATGAATATAGTGGGGAGTGAATCAGGTTACATATTGATGAGCTACATACCCTGAACTCACTAAAAGACAATGTTATGGTAACCAAATCTCACAGATTAGAACGTGCAGGATATGCAGCGTGATTGGAAGACACTACACCCAAGTTCAGGGTACTTATTGGTAAACCCAATGAGAAGAGTCCATTGGGAAGACATAGACGCAAATGGGAGGATAATAATAGAATGGACCCGAAAGAGCTAGGTTTAAATGAGGTTGACTGGAAAGAATTAGATCTAGATAAAGATAGGGTGCAATGAGGTGGACTAGATAGAACTAGCTCAAGATAGGTATAGGTTATAGTGAGGTGGACTGGATATAGCTAGCTCAAGATAAGTATAGGGTGTAGTGAGGTGGACTGGATGGAACTATCTCAAGATGGGTATAGGGTGTAGTGAGGTGGACTGGATATAACTAGCTCAAGATAGGTATAGGGTGTAGTGAGGTGGACTGGATATAACTTGCTCAAGATGGTGATAGGGTGTAGTGAGGTGGATAGGATATAACTAGCTCAATATAGGTATAGGGTGTAGTGAGGTGGACTGGATATAACTTGCTCAAGATGATGATAGGCTGTAATGAGGTGGACTGGATATAACTAGCTCAAGATAAGTATAGGGTGTAGTGAGGTGGACTGGATATAACTAGCTCAAGATAGGTATAGGGTTTAGTGAGGTGGACTGGATGGAACTATCTCAAGATAGGTATAGGGTGTAGTGAGGTGGACTGGATATAGCTAGCTCAAGATAGGTATAGGGTGTAGTGAGGCTGACTGGATATAACTATCTCAAGATAGGTATAGGGTGTAGTGAGGTGGACTGGATATAACTAGCTCAAGATAGGTATAGGGTGTAGTGAGGTGGACTGGAT